>JAPMLY010000303.1:0-120000 GCA_026401115.1 Tetraselmis chui
GGGCAGGGTGGAGGCGCGGCGGGCTTAAACGGCAGGGAAGAACGAGGAGGGAAGCAGGAAGGAGGGAGCGGCGCACCGGGCGGCGCATCTTAAATAGTTTTAGGACCGACGGGTGACTGCGTGCCGGCTTACGACAGTAGCTGTGATTATCTCGAGACAAGAGGGGCGGAGGCAACGAGGGGAGGCGTATCAGATTCCTGCTGAGTGATGTTGTTGATAGCGGCGGCCTTCTATCTGCGGTGGGTGCGTGAGTGTATGGGCGGCGAGCTTCCCTTCAAAAAATAATATTCTCCCTATAATCCTTATACGTTGCGGTAAGCTGAAAAATATTCTTTGTAATAATATTTACAGCATATTTTCGGAGCGCCCGCGATTCCTGTCTAAATTCCAGATGTATTTTATTGATTACAGAACTTATTACTATTTGTAATGATTCTTGCAGTATTTGACTGTAAGTACTGTCGAGGCATCGAACCCTAAAGCAAATCTCCGAGAACATATATTCCGCGCTACTAGTTTTTGGAGGAGTGTAAGCAACTATTCCTAGCAACTGAAGTTTTTGGAGGAGTGTAAGAAATCGCTGTTGCTCTGATGATGACTGCAGTTCGCCCGGCCAAGATCGGGAGGCCAAGCTTACTTACATGGGTTTTACAGGGACATTTTTCTCACCTTTTTTGTGTGACCCGACCGACAGCCTCGTCAAGACGTCCACAGCGCCAAGAACCCGAGGAGCGGTCAGCGGTGGGGACAGAGGCGGCGAGCTTGTCGACCTTCCCGACAAGTAAACTCCCATCTCGCTCCCATGAGAGCCCTGCGACGATCATCGCAGATCCTGCATGGAGGAGTAGATGCGTCGCCAGTGGGTGCCCTGGGTGGGCGGGGTCGACCAAAGTTGCGCGCGCGACGCATCGCTTATTATTCAAACTCGACCAACCGACGGGTCGCCGCTGCGGAGCTGGCAACGCAGAGTACCGCCGTAGAGGCGGCCGTGCACGGTCAGCAACCCGGGCGCAAGTCTTTCGGGTGTCGATGGCGCGGCCGTGTGTTTCCCGGGTCAAGTCCTGCGCCGGAGGGGCTACAGGAGCGCCAGTCGCTCAGTCACTATTGCACCTGGGCGATCGGTGAGCACAAATAACCGAATAATTCAAATTCCGGACCCCATGCATCTCCCACCTCCATCGTATCACTTCCTAGCGAGCTCTCCGCTAACGGCCCGGTAATATTTGTGGCGTGGGTCAGGGGGGCCGGCGCGCTACCTTGTGCGGGTGAAGGACATCCCGACCTTGTCCACAGCCCTCCGGTCAGCCCTTCCCCCTTTCCCTTTCCCTGCCCTAACTCTACCCTGCCCTAACTGCACTCCACTCCACCCTACCCCACCCCACTTCACCTCATCCCAGCTCACACTACCCCACTTCACCCTCAAGCTCACTGGCTATGGCCTGCGGCAGTCTTAGGTAGGGAAAGATGCGAAAGCAATGCATGCTTGATTTGCGCGCTGTCGCGGGTGTGTGTCCCTCAGGTGGGCCACGGGGGAGGGGCTGGCTGTGTGGGTGGTGGGCAGGGGATCCAACTGCCTCTTTGATGACCGCGGCTTTGATGGACTGGTGATTATAAATGATATCCAGTTCATTGAGGAGCGGGGGGACGGCGTGTTCAGGTGAGTGCACCCTTCCCTTCCCCTGCATCAGTCCATCCAACCAGTGGTCATGCACTCATGCAAAATCAGGGTGCGTGAGAGCGAGAGGGTGTGGTGCCTTAGGTGTGGGTCCGGGTGTCAATTCAACAAGTTTGGCTTGCACACCGCCTCGCGTGGCTGGTCTGGACTCGAGTTTGCATGCGGTATTCCGGGAACGCTGGGCGGTGCTGTGTATATGAACTCGGGCGCTGACGGGCAAGAGACCAGCCAGACTCTGACCTCAGCGGAAGTGATGCATGCGGACGGGAGCGTGGAGACATGGCGATGGGATCAAGCCGCAGGTGTGGTGGTGCCTCTTCCTCTCCTGTTTACCCCCACACTCCTGTTTTCCTTCCCTTTGAACGTCATTACTTCGCAGCTGTGGCTGTTCTGATGCCATTCACCGCTGCTTTTGGGTGCGGGGACATGTGGCGCAGGGAAGTCGGGCTTTGGATACCGACAGTCCCCCTTTCAGCAGCTTCCCAAATCCTCCGTTTTGGTGGCAGCCACCTACTCGTTGAGGAGAGACCCGTATGCCGATACACGCGCCCGCAATAGCTTGGCGCGGTGAGAATGCCAGGTTCATGTTGTTAATGCTTTGAGGGTAGTTCTGTTGGTCAGGGGTTGGGAATGGTATACCTCGGTTCAGTCACACCCACTCTCCCGTCGCAGGCGGAAGGCGACGCAGCCGTTGGCATCCAAATCCGCGGGCTGCGTGTTTCGGAACCCCAGCGGCGGCCCGGGGCAGCGGATGATACCCGCAGGGCTGCTGATCGAGCAGCTTGGGATGAAGGGGGCGAGCGAAGGGGGGGCGGTTGTGTCGCCGCAGCACGCCAACTTTCTCATCAATGAGGTGATACACCCGTTCAATCACTGTCACTGCTTTTATGGAGAGGGAGGACTGTGCATGCCCCACCGCTATTCCTTTACCAAATGCATACCTCACGCACAGCTGCATTGTCATGTCTGTTGGGGGCACGCAGGGTGAATGCAGCTCGGATGATATGCGGCGCCTGATTGCGAGGGTAAAGAACCGCGTGGCGGCAGAGGTGGGGATCGTGTTGCAGGAAGAGATCTGCGTTGTGCCCTTCTCCGCTCCCCTGCACTCTACTCTGCGTGCAGCAAAGGGTAGAGCCGGCTCGGCGTAGCTGCTGCTCTATATACGTCGCTGCTTGGTGCCCCACATAGCCCAGCACTGACGTCATTGTGATCGTGATGCCGTGCGTAGCCTTGCGATCCTGCCGTTCAATGGGGTGTGTATAATATTGTGATAATTATTTGTAAGTTATTCTATGGGCGCTCTTGTGTTTGTGGTATTTCCTTCCTCCTGCATCTGTCGATGCTCTTTCGCCAGCTCGTCTGCAATTTGTTGATGTTTCTCAAATGTGTTTTGATGATCGTCTTGGGCTCGAACATACCTGCCCTCATACACCAAGTACGCTGCGCGTTGTGCAGCATCGCCGAAGAACAAACATCGTTTGTGTATCGATTTGCATAGCGAATGCCACCCGTGGCACCCAATTAGCGTCCCAATCAGTTTCTGCTTCTTTCTGTGCCTGTCATGATTACCAGCAACCCTCCTTACTTCGGATATCTGGGGAACCTTCATTTCATACGTCTTGAACGTTCTGTGACCCCCCTCACCCTTGTCACATATACCCGAATGGACTTGGTAACACGCGATCGCACGGCATATTTCGCCCACTTGCCACATTTTTTTATGTTAATACCTCTCTAACACTGTCGTCCTTCCCGAGCCAATCTTTCACCCCAATCCACGGGGCTGAGGGGAGCGTTGCCGTGGCTGGGAATGTTTGGGAGCGGTTTTCAAGGTCAAGCCAGCCGTAGACGCTGATGACAGCTTTACAGATACCTTCTATCCTCTCAAACCTACCTCACTCTAGCGAAACCCTACCCGACCACCCTCTGCCAACACGCAAGACTGAACCCGCGCCGTCAATGTGCGATAACGGCGCACCGAAACGGGACACGATGCCCCTCAACCGAAAAGAATGGGAGATAGCAGATATGGCACGTGTACATGGCAGTGCATCAGCATAATATGCGAGCACCACCACGTAAACGACAAAACGCAAAGACCGACAGTATGGTATTCCTCCCCAGAACGTGGTGACGCCCCTCAGCTGCGAATTCGCCACCATCAACAGCTGCTCTGCTCACCTTCAGTAACACGACATAGAACGAAGGCAAGGGGATGCAGGATGCGGACTAGACACAGCGTTCTCCTCACTCCGTACATACATATGTCACGACTGCACTCACATCTTGGGTAGATGAACAAAATTTAAGAACTTTGCAGGAGGAGGAGGGCGACCAACCCGCCTGATGGTAGCATACCCACCCACCAGCCTTCACGACTTGCCCACCCTGATGGCAAATCCATCAGACACGACAGACTAGGCGGGGCGCGAAGGTATGGCGTCGATGACTGTTGCGCATTAAGACAGCTCACAGCGATGAGAGGGACACAAGTTGCGGTCCGTCTCCCAGCACCTCCCTCCGTCGCCATCACCCTCGCCTCCTTTTATCAACCGGGACCCCCTAACAAGTACACCCCTCCAAAGCTGTCCCAGGTGAAATAGCTAGCCACTCCCTTTCAAACAGTATGTGTTGCATGTCTGCTTGTAGGAGAAGTCACGTTAGTGCTTCTCCAACGTGTTCCCTTGTCCTTTTTCGGGTTCAGTTCTGTTTGTCTTTCCCAATCGCGATCCAAGCCATGTAAAACGGCATTTCCAACGCAACCCATCGCAATCAAGGCATAATTTCCAAAAGAATCCCAACTTTAGTTTCGATTTCGATGAAACATTCGAAACAACATTGTTTCCTCCTGGAAGTGGAACTTAAGGTTTACAAGATTAGGGCTTCAAAACCTAAAACATACGTTCATCCTTTTCTACAGAAAGTTGTCACAGTTGCCTCGTCTGGGATAGCAGGCTGTCCCTCTCAAGCGCGTTCGAGTGTGGCACGCCGTCCTCCTCATCCGCCACGACCGTATCGCGACTCCAATCAAAGGAGGAGACGGACGCGCTGCCGGCCGCCCCATCATCTGCGTCGCCTGCCTCTGCCCCCGCCCGGACCGCCGCAAACTTCCCCCTCAATAGCATCCAGAAGTGGCCTCGCATGCAGGCCAGCAAGCAGAGCGGCCCGAGGGTGCAGGGGACGAGGTACAGCAGAGCGGGCTGACCGCTGCTACCCCCCACCTTGAACATCAACGCAAGGTAGGTGAACATAAGCCCTGTCCCATATCCTGCAAGGCAAACAGTGACAGTGTGTGTGACTCAGTGAGATATACCCCTCCTTCCTCAACCCACCCACAGCATAATATCCTCACCCCTTCCAGCTCCATGTAAAAGCGTATTATGAGGACAGAAACACGAGGATTGTGATGGAGAGACGATGCCCGTGAAGCATGAACAGGTGGGTGGGTGCTAGCCGCACCTGCGAGGATGGGAATGAAGTAGCCACGGGGGAGCCTTAACCCGAGGCGCAGGTCAGCCATGCGGGTGAACGCGACAAGCAATCCTGGTAGGACGATGTCACCCAGGCCGAGGAGGGAGTAGCCGGGGAGGTCGGATGATAGGCGAGGGATGCGGATGACCATGGGGATGGCTTCGTGGGTGTCGCCGCCCGTAGCGACCTGCGATAAGCTTCCCTAAGTGAGTACTATGTGGGATAAGAGGCGAGATGAAGAGAAGCAGATGCTGTGTGGGAGAGCCCTCACCCGAACCATAACGCTCTCGCTGTGGGTAAGCAGCGGCTGAATGAACACCCAAAACACGTCGTAGCAGAATGCAATCGGAAGCAAAATGAGAGCCACCTGATCGGTCGTTTGTGTGTGTGGGGGGGGGAGGTCAGACATGGAGACATGAAATGATCTATATTAAGACATCTCACGAATAATGTTTTTGTTGTGCATGTGTGTGTGTGTGTGTGTGTTGGGGAGAGGGATATATTTTCCTGTGTCGTTGTAGAAAGCATGTGCTGACACTTCCGCTGACGTGAATTGTAAGGGGAAGGGGGGCCATGGGCTGGGTAAAGAATGATGCCAAGAGGGAAACCAGGTAGCGCTGACCTTGAGATTCGGTAGGACGATTTGACGAAGGAAGAGAACACACAGGGACAATCCCAAAATGTCCTGCAGCAGCCATGCCCAATCTGCGTTGCGGCACGGCACCCACACCCCCGCCACTGTCACTGCAATCAGCGCGGCCATCGCCCCGTGGCCGTGCACCCGTCCGAAACAGGGCACGACGGCGGACCAGGCCTTCAGTCTGGGCGCGACCCACGCCACCGCTGGCAGCAGCATCGCCGCAAGTGCTTGCCAAGACACGAGCGCAAAGCCCACAATCTGTACTCACACAAAGGCGTCTCAGAAACAAGCGAATCACTGGCACACACTGAACGAAAAACTGACGTGCACAGGATGCGGTACCCGAGTGTGAGGGAAGAGCAGATGGAAAACGATAGGGGTGCTCACCAGGATGAACATGACGACCCAGTTGACGAGCCATGACAGCAGCAGGAGCATCACCGATGCCATGACAATGAACCCAAACGCCATCCATTCGTTCAGCGGCTGAGGCGGAATGCAGTCCTCCGGCGGTGGCGTTGACTTTGAGAGGGGCGGTGGGGTTGTGATAGAGTGTGAGTGGTGCGGGTTGAGGTTGCTGGATGCTCGACATGGTTAGAAAGTAAACGAGGGGGGGGGGGGGGGGGGGGGGGGGGGGGTAATGGGGCTCACGGTGGTGCTGCCCTGCGATAATGCGGCGTGCGCAGAATCCCGCGCAGACCAGATGCTCCCAATCGCAACGGTGACCACAGCAAACAGCCACAGCAGCGCGGCGTTGATGTCCATCTCCGCCTCAACCCCCCACAGCACCACCCGCAGCTCTGGATCCACGGCCATCGCGGAGCTAAGAAACTCGCCAACCTGGGAATCAGGCACGCCGTTCACGGGTGAGACGCTCCTAGCTCGCCAGCATCGTTACACAGCGAAGCACATGACGACTGCTGGGAAGGCTATGCAGGCAGGGGTGGGGGAGAGGAAAAGGGGGGTCACATCCGCATCGACGCTGATGGCGTAGAGGGACGACAAATTATGGGCGACCGCCTCATCGGAGGTGCGCATCACGAGGCAATCAGAGGTGTTGCTGACCAACAGCATGAGGGAGGCTCCCGCAGCCTGGCAGACAAGGAACACGCCCTTCAGCCTCCCCATGCACCCACCGCTCCAGGAAGCCCGCCCCTTCGTACATGGTCACTAATGGAACGAAGGGTGGAGCCACACCAGAGGGAGGGCTGTGTGGGTTCACCTCAGCATTCTGTGCCTTAGTGGCAAACTCGCAGTCGCCTCTTTGCACAAGCAGCCCTTCCCCTGGACCGTGCACCATCTCCACAGCGGAACAGGCGTCGCGCGGTTCGGACCTCGCCAGGCGTATGGGTTCGGTGCCCTGCGAGTTCGGTTGTTGAGGCAGTGGGAAAGCGGGAGGCTGAGTCGTCAGGCGCAGACTGAGACAGCGGCGCACGGGACAAACCTGCCGCTGCGCTTTTCGTTCGGTTTGGAAACAACGTCGTCAGAACGCATAGTCAGGGGCTGAGAGACTTACGTTCAGCGGTAAGAGGGCTCCGAAGAGAGCGGCGGAGGCCCACACCGAGCCGCCGCTACTGCCGTTGCCCGACCTCAGCTCGACCACAGCCTGCGCAAAGTAGCATATCAGACACAGCCGGGGTTTGTCACCACAGAACAGAACATATAGTTTGTCACGCCAGCCCTCCGTCAGCGCCGGATACCATCTCGAAAACGCCGGTGCAAGCTACCGTGTACTTTTTGCGTCAATAAACTCTAGTGACACCCTCCCGAATACAAAACGAAGGGATCTTTCGGACTCTGTCGTGCGCGACTCGTGAAGCGAGTGATTTTTATTTTTTCAATCGAGAAGCGGAACCGGGAACTATCGAGTGGGAGGTGGTCTTGAAGGGGCGAGGGCACGATATGTTGAAATAAAAAGCAATGGATATGTATTTGGGGTACGCACCGGCAGGACGGCCTGCACCGGCGCAGTCGTGCCAGGCCTTGGACGCTGCTGCCTCGCGCCGGTTGCTCCCGCGCCGGTGGTGGACGACGATGCAGTCAACAGCAGCAGGAGCGGCACGACAGCACCCAGCGGCACCATGATGAAGACGTGATACGAAGCGAGGAAATTACAAAAATACGACCGTCCTGTCCGCCTACTTCCTAGTCAAACCTGAGAGCTCACGACTCCCGCTGGGCATCCTCGCAGTCCTCCCCTGCTTCGGGGCTTCCGAAGGTCGAGCTCGACGAGTGGCCCATATCACAGTGGGTTGCTACTTGTCATTTGGACGGCAAGAGTGCAGCACCTCTCACCGATTTTTACCCATTTTTACTGCTGCTTACTTATTTCAGGTGATAGATTGGTATTTAGTCGGTTAGTTAGCGACTGAGAGTCAGATTCTGCAAAATATGACAGCTTGCTTACATGTTCAGTGTTTGTGATAAACATACAATAACTAAAACAATTATATATTTACCCTAGGGCACGTTTTGCCAAAGATATCAGTTTGCTTACAATTTGGCCAAAAGACACCCACAGACAGGGTCTGGGGGTCGATTAGCGCAGGATTATAGGGATGGGTGGGTGGGTTCGCGCGAAGCCTAGATTGGCTGAGCGCGAAAGCAGAGAGTGCCTAGGCTCGTGGCTAGCTACGGCTTATAAGGCACGGGCTAGCTAGAGCTGACCGTTGGGGAAGTCGTTGGTCGTTGGCTGCGTCTAACTGCTCGGGCAAGGTGGTTGCCCTGCAGGTGAGACGCGCCGATATTAACGGTAACATTAACCGCTAGAGTTACTGTCCCGTACACATGATATTGGATATGCAAACCTCTAGATTCAAATCAATCTGACCATTTACCCTAGGTCACGTTTTGCCAGTAACCTAAAGCCAAAGGCTTGCACAGCCAGAATTAGTGTTGCGGGGGGGACGGAGTGAGCCAGCCGAAGAACCGCCAAGCAGCAGGTGCTGGGGTCATGGTTGGGTCAATATATTTGCCTTCGGTCACAGAGCTGTTCTTGGCCCAGCCACCCATAAATTTGATTACGGGGAGGGGCGCGCCGATGCAGCTGGCAGCGGACGCCGCGCCTTTCCGTAGGCTGTGCGACGTCCACTTGAAACCGGTGGGTGCGGATGAGCCGGCCGTGCGGAGGGCGAGGGCGAGCCAAGCGGAGATGGTGGGAGCGGCGCCCCAATCGGTAGAAGGTTCCGAAGGTGAGAAGCTCCAAAAGGCGAGCGGGGGTGTCGCGTTGTAGAATTTGCGGCAGAATGCCGCGCGGTGCTCCGTGTAGTAGTCGATCAGGGCTGCCAACACGGGGTTAGCGGCTACAGGGATAGCGATGACCGGTTTATCGCCGGCGTCGCGGCGCTGGTCCCCCTTAGATTTCCGTACGAATAGGCAGATTTGTTGAGAAGGCTTGTCGACAACGAGGTCGCCGGTCTGGCAGCGGGCGCCGGTTTCGGCGCGGCAGAAAAACATGTAATTGACGCACACCGCTAAACAGGCTCTGAAGCGTTGCATCTGAGGGAAGGAAGCAGGGGTCCACGCGAAAGTACCGTGAAGGGTGTTGGCGGCGTGTAGGATGTCCAGGGCGACTTGTGCGGGTAGCGGGAGGCGAGCGGTGGTAGGCACCAGGCGGTGCTGTAGCATTTCGAGGCCACGGCGGGCGTCCGCCAAAAGTTCGCCCACGGCGATAGGTTGGCGCCGGTGGTCACAGAAGAACTTGTTAACGGCGGAGAAGTAGGGTTGCAGCGAGCTTGCAGCGACCGTTCCGAGTAGGGCCAGCCAGGCCGTGTAACGGACCATTGTGGCGGGTGTGGCCTGTAGCGGGGCGATGTTTTCCTCTGCACAAAAAATAAAAAACTGTCTGATTGCGCTCTGGTAGCTCGCGTACGTAGAGGGCGCTAGCGAGTTGCTGAGTAGGGCAACCGCCGTAACCCCGAGCTCGTCTGATCCTAGGAGGTCTTGAAAAGTTTCAGCTAAATCGGTTGACCAGGGCGACCGTGCTGCTTCACGGCGTAATTCGTAGCGCGGCGGTCATGTACGCAGAGGAGGGACGTGCTGTACAGGCGCATTTAATCGGTCCGGGCGTATCGCTCGGCCAATCGCACCGCGTCGAGTGTAGAGCCAAGAGGGGGTGTTAGCCGAAAAGCCACGATGCTCCACGCGGGAGGCCCAATCCCTTCGCGCTTGCCCAGCCTGCCTGGAAAGAACAGGTCGCGGGACGCTGGGAAGTGTACGGTCTCGGTGGTCAAGCGGGCGAACGCGTGGTACCACGTCTTGTTTCGCCAGTAGGGGGCGATAACAGTCGCCGCGGCTTGCGCTTGTTCGAGTTTTGCGGCCAGCGCCGGTAGGGCAGACCAAGGGGGGTTGCAGTAGTTGTTCTCGCGCTTCCACGCCGCGTCGGGGAGGTGTAGGCAGTCGATGTCCTCGCACAGGGGGTCGCGCCAGCGGGCGTTGAAGCGTGGCAGCTGCGTGTTGAGCATAGAAGCGAAACGGTCGATAGTGTGAGGCCCCCACCGGCGTTGAAGGTGGGCGAAAACACGAGGGTTGAGCTGCCAGTCTTCGTAGTCCAACTCCCGGCTTAGCGCGTCGGCCCATATGTTGGCCGCCGAGCGGATGTAGCGCGGCCGGATGTTGATGTCGTTGCTGTCGAGGAGGTACCATAGACGACGGAGTTCGGTCATCATGGCGGGTGAGCGCGAGGTGAGCTTGGTAAGGGCGGCGACCACAGCCGTGTTGTCCTCGTGTAGGAGGACTTGTCGGCCTCGGAGTTGTGGTAGGAAAGATTCCACCGCGTGTCGCACCGCTCGAAGTTCCTTCCACGTAATGTGTTGATGGCGGTCGGTAGCGCTCCAAAAGCCGCGGGCTTGATAGTTGGAGTCCTCGTTGAGAACGGCACCCCAACCGTAGTCGCTCGAGTCGGCGTGGAGGTAGGCGGTCTCGATAGGCTTGTAGATGGACCGGCCGTTGTGTTGAGTGGGGACCGTGCGCCACCACTCGAGGTCTCGGCGTAGTTGGTGGGTGAGGCGGACGCGTCCGCCCCACCCAACCCGTGTGGCCAACACGTTGTGGAGTTCGCGCAAAAAGAAGCGCGCGGGGGCGATTGCGAGGTAGAGGAATTGTGCTTTTCCGGCGAAAGCCGCAAGTTGGCGTGTAGGCAGCCATCGGGCGTTGGACGCGGCTCGTCCGAGCAGGGATGAGGCCTGTTGCGCGAGCTGGTGGAGTTTTGCGGGCGGAGCGCGAAACATGCCGTGTTGGAGGTCCACCGTTAATCCCAGATGGTCGCCCACTTGAGTCGGTGCCCAAACGCCTTTCTTGGGGTTGCGTTCGAGGCCGAGGTTGTCGAGAAGGGCTTGGACGCGCTGTCGCAGTAGGAGGGCGTCCGCGTAGGAGTCGGCGAGCAAAAGGAAGTCGTCCATATAGGGGAGTAGCCGAGTCCCACGCCATCGCGCGTTTCGAAGGAAGCGCTTGGTAGGGCGGTGACTGTGGGAGGAAGTAGCCGCTGGCACCGGTTGCGGGGGGCGACGTAGGTGGTTCGTGAACACTTGTGTTAGCTTGCAAAAGTAGTAAGCCGAACCCGACCAGCCCATGGGAAGGCATGCTAGGCGCCATAGCGTGCCGCGGTAGTTGACCGTGAAGAAGTCCCGGTCTTCCTCCCGGATGCCAAGGGTGTAGTACCCGTCGGCAAGGTCGAGGAAGACGAAGTAGTCGCCCGGACGCGAGAGGTGACGTAGGTGCTTGAGCGTCTCGCACGTCATGGTGAAGGTTGAGCAATAACGGTTGAGTTCTCGAAGGTCGATAATCAAACGCCATTGGTTGTACCCGGGTTTTGGAACTAAAAACATCCGGGAAACGTAGCGAGGGTTGTCGGCCCGCTCCCAAGCACCGCAAGCCTCGAAGCGGGGGAGCTCCGAGTTTAGAAACTCGAGTTGGGCCGGCGTCGCGTCGAGCATGGAGATGCCGTGGTTGAAGGGCTTGGGGCGTAGGCCGTGCTTGAATTTCACGCGGACGCCATGGCGGATCCAGTTTAGGACTTGGCCGCTCGCGCCGATGCGCTCCCACTCCCGCCATCCTCGACGCACGCGGTGGCGCATGTAGGAAGACGTCGGGGAGCAGGAATCGGCGCGGCGGGCCACACCGTCATTTCTTGGTCGAGGGTCTAGCCGGGTCGGTCGGCTTGGGTGGTGGGGTTGCGCGGGCTGCCGCTGCTGCTGCAGCGGCGGCTTTGCGTTTGTCGGCGGCGGCCTTGCGGGCTCGCGCGTCGGGGCCGGGAGGCCTGTGTGGTGTGACTTTCGCGAAGGCAGCTCCGGCGGCGGCCTTGCTGGCGGCGTGTAGGCTGACTTCCAGCGTGCGGTCGACGAACGCTTGGCGAAGCGCATCCAATGTGCCGGAGACCGCGGTAGGGCGCGGTCGGCAGAAGCGCTCGTGGGCCAGTTCGGCAAAGACGCGGTCCGCATCTGTGCTCGTTTGTCCGCCCTTGGTGAGGCGGAGGAAGCCCAATATAGTACGGGCGGCCTCCTCCGTCGCCATGTGGGTGCGATGACCCGCTCGGATGAGGGTAATCGCTGCCGCCTGCTCCGTCGGTAAAGGTGTGCCGTGCGACAGCGTGTCCAGAGCCTCGCCAATTGCCGCGTTGGCGTAGCTGTCGAAGAAGGCATAGCACCCGATGTGTAGGTACTCGTCGTAGGCTGCCTGGGTGCGTTTGTCGCTTAGAGCGCGGGCGGTGTCGTCCGTGAGTGTCCACAGACGTGGCTCTTCGACGTCGCGAGGGGGACGTTCGAGGCCGGCTGGGATGACTTCGCCGTAGTAGGTGAAGTCGACGAAATCGGCCGCGGAGGGGTCGGGTTCGTCGTCGAGCAGGTCGATAGGTGGCTCGGGGGCCTCCTTACCACCCTCCGTCGCTGTGGTCGCGTCGGTGGGAATGGACTGCTGTTGATCAATAGTAGCAGGTGTGGCTGTCGTCTGCTGAAGCTGGGCGAGTAAGGCAGCGTTAGCCGCCAAAAACTGCTCAGTAATCCGTTGCTCCGATGCCAAAACTGCCGTACGAATCTGTTCGGCTGTGCGTTGTTCGAGTGCGGTAGCGTGAGGGTCGGCCGCTGCGGCGGACGTAGACTGCTCAGGCTGCATATTGGGGAACTGCGTAGCTGAACGAGGGGAAGTGTCGCGTGACGCTCGAGTGCGCATGGGACGAAAGGTAAAACTGACACCCTGCTCGACTACTAGAGTCGAGACTGCATTCGCGCGAAGCCTAGATTGGCTGAGCGCGAAAGCAGAGAGTGCCTAGGCTCGTGGCTAGCTACGGCTTATAAGGCACGGGCTAGCTAGAGCTGACCGTTGGGGAAGTCGTTGGTCGTTGGCTGCGTCTAACTGCTCGGGCAAGGTGGTTGCCCTGCAGGTGAGACGCGCCGATATTAACGGTAACATTAACCGCTAGAGTTACTGTCCCGTACACATGATATTGGATATGCAAACCTCTAGATTCAAATCAATCTGACCATATATTTGTAGGACTGTATCCTCGTACACGCCCTCGCACATATGCGGGTTCGCTGGCGGGGAGTCTTGGTCCACTGCTCACCGTAGCATCCACCCAACTCGCGCGAGACCGCGCGCGTAAGGTGTACCCGCGACGATTGCCACCTAGTGCCTCATACACAGCCGGCCCGCCGTGCATGCATAGTAATACGTAAATGCACATTCGCACTAATAAGGATAGCAACTTTTGAGTGCGGTACTTAGTAACGCGCGGCGCGGCCACCGGGATGCTCTTATAAGATAAAACCCCTATTCACATATGATATTTCTAGTCAACGTTTGATCGTCGAATGAAAGGGGGGGGGGTTGATTTCGCGAGCCGATTGGCAAGCGCAAATGCATAAGGTGGTTGATACTAGCTAGCTAGAGGAGTTGCTGTAGAGATAAAGTAGGTGGGCCTCCGCCGCGGATGTTTTAATCCACTTGTGGCGCTTTCTCTCCTTGCGTTGCCTAAGGCGTACTCAATATGGTACGTTCACGAGCCGCAAAACCCCAAATTCTACCAATATAAGAATTCAGCGATTGGGAGTACGATTATGCCACATAGGATTCGGCCGAAGGGCGCCCGCCGGCGGCGCATCGGCGGCGGCCCCGGAGAGGGGTGCGCTCGTAGGCCCGTCGGCATCCCCTCACCTCCCCGTGGTGGGCGCTAGAAGCCCCGTAGCCGTGCAAGGCCTGGCACGGTAGGGGGTTGAGAGGGCCGACAGCTCGATCCGCAGGATCAACAGCTGTCGGGAAAGCCATGTACAAAGGGCTTTTGAAAAAAAAAATCTATGCAGTACCGGCACCAAGATCTCCCGCTCGGCCCGTCCGATATGTTTTTTCGCGGTCAAATACTCATGAATACATCCCTACTTCAAGGGGGTGAGGCTTGTACTAATGAAGCGTTTGATGGCGAGGAGGGTACGGCCGGATCAGCGGTGGGAGGCGGGTGTTGGAGCTGGTGGTGGCCAGCCGGGAAGCAACGCCAGAAAAAGGCGCTCATTAGCCGTCGACAAGCCATGTGCCAGTCGAACCTTCCCGGGGGGTGAGGCAAGACATGGCACAAGCCGGTGGCCGGTCGCATGCGGAGGAGCGGCTATGTGAGGCGGCGGCGATCCTCGTGATCAACCGCAGCCGGAAAGTCTTGTACGGAGGGCTTTTTCGGAAAACTGAACTAATGTCCGTACCCGGCGTCGAGCTAGTTGGGAAGCAACACTAGGGCAGGGAGCTCACTAGCGAGCCGCCTCGTCGACAAGCTACATCTCCCGGGGGGAGGAGTAAGCTTTGGCGGCAAGGAGGACGATCGCGACGGAAGGAGCGACACGATCTGGCGGCGACGACCCTCCGGGTCGGCGCCGCCGGAAAACCCCGTACGGAGGGTTTTGAACAATTTCCGTGCGCCCGCGGCCCGCCGGATCCGACTACGGTGACCTGCCCCCCCCTCTCTTCGACACCCACTGCCCCGACAGACCTATAGAATTTTTGAGCGTGGGCCAAGGTGA
Organism: Tetraselmis chui; assembly: GCA_026401115.1. Classification (NCBI taxonomy): domain Eukaryota; kingdom Viridiplantae; phylum Chlorophyta; class Chlorodendrophyceae; order Chlorodendrales; family Chlorodendraceae; genus Tetraselmis; species Tetraselmis chui. Next base: position 14,786 of record JAPMLY010000303.1, read on the forward strand.
GCGCGGAGGCCCCCGCTCAACAAAGGCTGCTCGGTGGACGCGCGATCGGAGGGGGGAGGGTACGGACACAAGCCGGACTATCTGATAGGTACCCGGGTACCAAACAGAGAAAAAACCGAGGAAATGAGAGGGGAAAATTCAGGCGCGGAGGCAAGAGCGCCCATTTTTTCCATGTCCATGTGTCTCGGTCCCCCCCACTTGTCGTGGAGGTGACGGGGGACCTCGACAAGGAGGACCGTCGCGTCGGCGGACGCGGCTACGACCTTGGGGCGGGGTTTACGGGATGCGGCGGCGGGATCGACGAGCGACCACGCGAGGAGGGGCTTTTTGCCAGCCTTTCCCCTCCTATCTTCGGCAAGACCGAAGTCACGCGGGAGCTAGATTAGGCTGGCCCGTCGTCCCTCCCGAACGCCGGCCGGCCTAGGCCGGTCGGCACCCCGGTTCGGTGGGAGCGGGCCGTGCATCGTGAAGGTCGAGCAGCAGTGTAGTTTTGCATCTCTCGACAAGTGGATTTATTTTTAGATCTGTTTTTCTTGATTACAAAATTATTACGCTGTTACTGCTTGGGCGGGGGGGCTGTGGCAATTGCTGTGATTGCTTACAGTTTTTTAACTCCCGAGGAACGTCGACACACTTTGAAGCTAGGAGTGTCGATAGGTGTACCTGGTCGAAGAGACCCGGGCTAAACTCACCCATAATTCATGTATGGCTAGGTAGAGTGGCCCGATAGACAGCAGCCGGTCCAGTTTTCCGGTATTGTTGTAGATAATTTCAATTTCAATTTTCGGCCGAAGGTTGGATTAGGCTACCGAACCGGGGGTGTGGCGACCATCCATCCGAAGGAAAAGCATGATGCCGATATTGCGTTCATGGTAGTGTCGATGTACTTGCCGGTGACCAAGTCGTTGGTCTTCGACCAATTGCCCATGAAGCGAATCTTGGTGAGGGGTTCGCCGATGCATGCGGCGGCGGACGCCGCGCCCTTCCATAGGATATGCGATGTCCACTTGAGTTTTGATATTACTATTATGTTTTTATTTTCTTTTATTTAATATATATATATATATATATAAAATTTTTTGGGGGGGGGGGGTCGGGGGGGGGGGGGATGCGCCAATGGCGCGGCACGCCTCCCTAATCCACTATGTGATGGTTAGTGGTGTCCACGCGTGCGGTGTCCCGTCGCGTAAGATGGCATGGAAGCCTATCGGCTTGGGTCCGTCGCAACAGTGGGAGCAAGAAGAGGTGCGTCATGTGTGAACGTCTCCATTAGATCCGCGAGTAACGGTATTGCTGAAATAGGGATTTGCATAAGCGGCTTGTAAGCCGCGATACTCCTTTGATCCCTCGTACCTTTGAAAGGGATACACGGAAATGCCATCACCGGGAATCGAACCCGGCACCTCCGTGTCCGGAGTCGTACGCCGTAACCAAGTACCGCGCCTAAAAGTCGGTACCCATTGGGGATATATCTCATATATATACCCCCGTACTGCCCGAGCAACGGGCTCCCGCAGTACATCCACTATTGGCGAGATAGTAGGGCCAAGACTCCCCTGGAGTACAACGTACGGATGTGTCCATTATCGTGCCCACCACGGGGATCTCACAACACTCCCCCTAATGGACACCATCCGATCAACTCCGGTCAAACCCTAGCAACCCGCGTCATACGCGGAGGGCCCATAACCTGTGAAAGGGATACACGGAAATGCCATCACCGGGAATCGAACCCGGCACCTCCGTGTCCGGAGTCGTACGCCGTAACCAAGTACCGCGCCTAAAAGTCGGTACCCATTGGGGATATATCTCATATATATACCCCCGTACTGCCCGAGCAACGGGCTCCCGCAGTACATCCACTATTGGCGAGATAGTAGGGCCAAGACTCCCCAGGAGTACAACGTACGGATGTGTCCATTATCGTGCCCACCACGGGGATCTCACAACACTTACGAATAACAATATAGTGCCTCCCGCCCGATCGATTGCGATGTCGTCCACGTGGCAGCGCAATCCTATTTCCGCCCGACAAAAGTAAAAGTTGAAATTGAAATTGAAATTGTTTACAACATGTCCCGGCAAACTGGACCGAGTGCTGTCTCACGGGCCACTCTACTTCGCCATACAGGACTTATTAGCAAGTTGGGCCCGGGTCTCTCCGACCAGGTACATTTCTTATCGACACACCTATCTGCAATGTGTGCCGACGTTCCTCGGGAGTTATATAAATGTAAGCAACCGCAGTAATTGCCACAGTCCCCCCACCTAAGCAGTAACAGCGTAATAATTTTGTAATCAAGAAAAACAGATCTAGAAATAAATCCACTTGTCTAGAAATGCAAAACTAATCTGCTGCTCGACCTTCACGATGCACGGCCCGCTCCCGCCGAACCGGGGTGTCGACCGGCCTAGGCCGGTCGGCGTTCGGGAGGGACGACGGGCCAGCCTAATCTAGCTCCCGCGTGACTTCGGTCTTGCCGAAGGTAGGAGGGGAAAGGCTGGCAAAAAACCCCTCCTCGCGCGGTCGCTCGTCGATCCCGCCGCTCCATCCCGTAAACCCCGCCCCAAGGTCTTGCCGCGTCCACCGACGCGGCGGTCCTCCGTGTCGAGGTCCCCCATCACCTCGAGGACAGGTGGGGGGGACCGAGACGCACAGACATAGAAAAAACTAGCGCTCCTGCCTCCGCGCCTGAATTTTCCCCGCTCATTTCCCCGGTTTTTTCTCTGTCTGGTACCCGGGTACCTGTCGGTTTTCCGGCATGTGGCCGTACCCTCCCCCCTCCGATCGCGCGTCCACCGAGCAGCCTTTTCTTGAGCGGGGGCCTCCGCGCTCACCCGGGCCCACGCTCAAGGACTCCTAGGAGTATGAAGGTCTGTCGGGGTAATGGGTGTCGAAGAGGGGGGGGGGCAGGTCACCGTAGCCGGATCCGGCGGGCCGCGGGCGCCCGGAATTAAGCAAAACCCTCCGTGCCGGGTTTTCCGGCGGCGCCGACCCAAAGGGTCGTCGCCGCCAGATCGTGTCGCTCCTCCCCTCCCGACTGTCCTCCTTGCCGTCCCAGCTGACTCCTCCCCCCGGGAGATGACGCTGGACGACGTAGCGACGCGCTAGTGAGCGCCCTACCCTGGTGCTGCTCCCCAACTTGCTCGACGCCGGGTACGGACATTATTTTAGTGTCCAAAAAAGCCCTCCGTACAGGGCTTTTCGGCGGCGGCTGATCTTGAGGATCGCCGCCGCCTCTTGTAGCCGCTCCTCCGTCTGCGACTAGCCACCGTCCTGTGCCATGTCTTGCCTCACCCCTCGGTAAGGTTCGACCGGCACAAGGCTGGTCGATAGCTAGCGAGCGCCCTTTCCTGGCGCTGCTTCCCGGCTGGCCACCACCAGCTCCAACACCCGCCTCCCACCGCTGATTCGGCCGTACCCTCCTCGCCATCAAACGTTGCCGTAGTACAGGTCCCACTCCTAAAAGTAAGGCTGTATCTAGGAGTATATGTGCGCGAAAAAACATATCGGACGGGCCGAGCGGGAGATCTTGGCGCCGGTAGTGCACAGAAATTATTTTTTCAAAAGCCCTCTGTACAGGGCTTTCCCGACAGCTGCTGATCCCACGGATCGAGCTGTCGGCCCTCTTAGCCCCCTACCGTGCCATGCCTGGCACGGCTACGGGGTTTCCAGCGCCCACCACGGGGAGGTGAGGGGATGCCGACGGGCCTGCGAGCGCACCCCCCTCCGGGGCCGCCGCCGCTGCGCCGCCGGCGGGCGCCGTAAAAGTTGTTTATATATACTACAAGTATTGCGCGGAAGGTCTTGATGTGTACGAGGTTGTCCGGATGCCGGATTAACGCGGCGTACTAATGGTAGGCGTGTAGTAACAATCGTTGAAGGATGGTTGTTGGGATTGGGACGCGAGCGTCCGAGTCGGCGATGGGCTACTGCTGCATCGCGAGGCCACGACGTGCGTCTTTGAGTAGTGGAGCCAACGCCACGGCCACCTTCAAGTGGTCGCGAAAAGAATTGTTAATTCCATAGAAGTTAGGTTGTAGGTTGATGGCCGTGACCGTGCCCGATCGGGCAATCCACGCAGTGAAGCATAGCATCGCGGTCGCCTCTAACAATTAAGTAATGCCTTCTGCGTCGCAATTAAAAAGGGTGAAACGGTACATCCCGGTGCCGCAGTTATCGTAGGTGATGGGGGTGAGGGAGCCGGGGAGGAGATCGAGCACGAGGTCGCCCACTCGCCCGTGTCGTCCGTTACGACGAGCGCTCCAATATGGGTGCGCCTCGAGGCACGTCAAGGTGCATGGGCTGAAAGCTCGAGCAGTCGGTATTTGACTGACGTGGAGGTGATGTTGTCCTCTAATGTCATGACGCGGGTGGGACGAGCAGCGGTCGAATGGGGCGACGGGGTTGGGTATAGATAATGCCCAGTAGATCATGGACGGTGTGGTACGTGAAATGTCGTGACGCTCCAGTCGGGCAATCCTACGCCCTCGTACGCTCCGCGCTTGCCCGGAAAGAGTGAATCTCGACTTGGAGGGTACATTACATGTTCGTCGGCTAGCTAGCTCAGTAATTGGTACCATTGCTTTGGCGGCTAGTATGGTGAGATGACTGTAGCCGCTGCGCCATATTGGCGTTATTTGCGGACGATGTTGGGTAAGAGCATTTATGGCGGGTTGCACCAGTAGGTTTCGAGGTCAAGAGCTTGTATGGTATATGGAGGCGGTCCGTGGCCTCAAATTTTGTGTCGCGCCACCGAGAGTTGAAGCGTGGAAGTTGAGCGTTGCCTTGTGTGGTGAACTTGTCGATGGAGTGCGGTCCCCATAGTTAATCCGGGTAGTCGAAAACGCGAGAGTTCATTTGCCAATCATCCATGTATGTCTCTCGGCTGAGGTTGTCAGCCCAAACGTTAATTGATGATCGGATGTATCGCGCGCGAATGCTGATCTTATTGGAATCGATAAGCTCCCATGTGTTTCGAATTTCGCCCATCATAGCCGATGATCTTGACGCCTTGGTATTAACGGCTTGACGTGAGGTCGCTAAGCACCGCCACCACTACTTGTTTGTACTCGTGTCAATTTTCTTTTCGCGAAGGAGGAGCAGGAACGACAAAACAGCGAGTCGCAAGGTCTTTAACTCCTAGGTGATGTGTTGATGTCGGTCGGGCTATGCATCAGAAACCCTATGCTTCAAACTGCTCGTTCAGTTCTACCCCCCAGCCGTAACCTAAGGTGTCACTGGAGGTAGGAAAAGATGGACCGGTCATTGTTGGTGGAGAGGACTTGCGTCCAACATTGGAGGTATCGGCGTAGCTGATGTGTGAGTTCCACCCGGCCTCTTCACCGTGTCAGCGTAGCGAGTACGTTATGCATTTCGTTGAGGTAGAAGCGTGTTGCAAAGATGGCGAGGTAGAGGTACTGAGCTTTCCGGCGAGCACTACCGCGAGAGGTCGGGCGGGCAGACAACGGGCGTCCCAGATAGCGCGTTGTGGAAGGATCTAGGACACGCTTGCTATGGGTTTTAGTTTCGAAGAAGGGGCTCGGAAGGTGGAGGTGTTGGTGTCGATCTTGAGGTCGAGGTACTCGCAACGCTCTGTGGGTTCCCAACATCCTTTCTTGGGGTTGCGCCCGAGTCCTAGGTGGTAGAGTGATGAAGCAACTCGCGCTTCCGTCTCGAGTTGCGTACGTAGCGTCGGCACGGCTTGGGTCGCGTCAGCGGCTGGCTCGTGGGTAGGCGATTAGTGTTCGCCGCGGGGTTTGGGAGTGGCTCTCCCGTATGCATTATGCATCCTTTTGTTAGGTGACAAACATTTAGATGATGCACCGCCAACCCATCTGAAGACGGGCTAATCGGTAGAGCTTCCCGCGGTAGTTAAGTGTGAAGAACTATCGGTCCTCTTCCCGTATACCTAGCGTGAAGTAGCCGTCGGTGAGGTCGATGGATATCATCCTGCCGCCGGTGCGCGTCATGTTCTTGAGGTGTTCTTGAGGTGCATGATAGCTTGTTTAGTTGGCGCAGTACGTAGGTCGAGGATGTACCGCCATTTGCTTTAGCCCGGTTTGGGAAATAGCAATATCCAGAAAATTCACATGTTGCGTTTGCAAGGCTCCCATTCGCTAGGCTTAAGGAATATTTGGAGGTCGGACCTCACAAATTAGAGTTGCAGCGGTGCTGCGTCGAGCATGAAGATGCCGCTGTTGAAAGGAGGGGCTGTCGGCCCATGATAAAAGGTATGCGATAGTAAAGGTTGAGAGTGGGTGCTAAACTTCGCTCTAGAACGGTTATATTCAGTTAAACGATGGTATATTATGTGAGAAGTAGTAAGATAAGATATGGTATCGCTGCTACCCATGCCTCTTGAGGGTGGGCTTCCAATCCTTGGACAAGTGCGAGGCCGAGTGTTTACTCGGGACTTTAATCATTTGCTTGCGCGGTGGATTTTAGGTATGATTCTTGTTTGATCCCGAACTTTTTGCGGACGGACGGTCAATAGGGTTATAATGCTCTCGATAATAATAATATATGTGCCAGTCATAATACCGGAGCGGATCATACATTAAGTCCTTGATAATATGTTCTCTGATAGTACTCGAGGATTGACCATAGACAGCGTAATTAGGCGGTGTCGAGTATTCGAGTATTGCTTATCATATGTGCAGAGAGTCTGACTTGTCTCTGCGGGCAAGCTTACTCATGGATTATTCCGGAGATAGACATAATAATGCTCTTTGCAACAGCTTCTAGCTCTTTCCCATATTTCACGATAGACCGCAACCGAACGCTTGCTAAAGAGTTCCTAGAAAGTTGAACAAACACTCGGAAGCCAGCGCAACGACGCAGCAATATGCATATTGTGGTGGGGCATGTGGTTATTTGGGGGTGGGGAAATTGGCCGTGCAAACATTCCAATGCCCGAGTAAGCTACTGACTCACTGCATGGGATGCCATAGCATATTGTACCTCACGAAGTTTTCCCTTGTTCCAATGATTTTACAACCACGTCAAGTACCTACATAACAAATTTGCCAAGTGATATTTGTTTTGGCGGTCATCAAACACTCGGCATTGGATTTCAGGTATGCTATGACTCGCACGTATAACGGACAATGGCCATGCGCGCCAACAAACACGCGTGGCCGTTGATGGCTTGTTTTCACGATAAAAGGAGGGATCGAGGGAGGGGGAGCTTCTTTGTCGGCTAAGAACTACGCATCAATGCTACAATGAATATCGCAATCAGGGGGGGGATGAGAAGTCAACCGGATTGGTCTGACAATATGTAAGTCGATTTCAACTCTAATGAATGATATCACCGTTTGAACTCTTTGTAGTGCCCTTTTGAGACCGTGATTAAATTTGTGAAATTAACAACGCCCCCATTTCATGCTGAGCTATTCATAGGCAAAATCATGGCATTGCAAACTCCACATGAACGTGATTATATGTCTATTAAAAATCAGTACCCTGCTCAACAAATCACAAATAGTGTCACCTTCACAGCACGATCACGGTTCAATGGCACCTTCGACACAGGGACACAACCACAAGGGCCATCATTGGGGCCATAATTGTGACCAAATCGAAGGCCATCACCACAAATAAATATCAATCACTCTCTTTCGTTGTTGCTCTTAATCTAGCATCACCCACAAAACGGGATCAGCGACAAGAACACGAATCGGTTGTTGCTATTTGATAGAAATTAAATAAAGACGAACACGAGTGGGCAAAAAAAGTTGAAAAAGGAAGAGAGGCAAAACGTTTATTTGCAACTCTGGTGTTTGTACTTAAGAAAAATAGGCCCGAGACGTCACGCGTTATGACACAACCGGAAGATGCGTTGCTTTGCGTCGTCGTCAAAGAGAAATAAAAACCACTAGCACCTCACTCCAACACGCGTGGGGTTATACGAGGGAGGTTAGCATCAATCTCGCACGTGACGAAGTTACGGCCGCAAAGTGCATATAATTACAAGGCAAGGAACGAACCATCAAGAGTTGGTGCAATTCACATAGTATGAAATAAAATACATCGACACTATAAATGGACTACTGAAACGTCAAGAAGTTATTCATTACAAGTATTGCTTACAATGCTAAGGCACAAATGGGGCCACAAGGAGGGGGGGCATGGCCTACTTGCTAGCCCGATAAATTTGCAACTCCATATTAAGCAAAGCATCTCCACACCGTTTCCGCAAATAAAAAAATTCCGGTTGTTCCTTTCGGCTACCAATAGGACGGAATCTGAGGGTTTCACAATCCCTCGTGCGACCTATCTAGCTCGCGGACTGTCGCGCGTCTGCCTCGAAAATAATCATCGCGTCATCTCAAATGTCACATAATGGGGTGGCAGAAAACAAGACTTGGTTTAATAAGGCCATGGCTGAAAACTCACAAATACTCGAGCACCAAGGGTCTTATTAGGACCTCAACACCGGCATTGGGAGCGGCACGACCCTTTCGTATGGCGTCCATAATAATTCAGCTCCTGGTCATCAATCTTAATTCACTACATATGGACGGCAGTGCCGCTACCACAGCGGACGCATTGGTCAATAAAACCCGCCCACTAGTCACACCAAAGTCTCAACACCCGCCGTTCAGCATGGCTTGGTATGAGAGACACATATGGAGCCGAGCATGGTACGGTAGACATCATCGTTACGAGCCTTGCACCCATGTGTGGAAGGTGGGATTCATCTTGGGCCGTGACTCGCCTACATACTGAAATCGGACTCACCGGGTATCTAACCCGAGACGTTCGGCACACTAGGCACACGCTTAACCGACGCGACGGAAAAGCATGGTTGACATATGTGGCCACATTCCACATATATGCCGAACTACGACGCATGAGAATTGTGACAAAAACGATAGCCACACTTCTCGCCTCGATCCATGCACCCCTCCGTTGCCCTAACCTTAGAAAAATCACACATCATTCTTTCTAGTTTGAGGAACATGCACCTCGAGTGGTGGCCGTGCGAAATGTCTTGATTGAGGAGTTATCACCTAGCTCACTCCGCGTCAAGGCATTAGACACGACGCAGTGGACTCTCAATGACGAAAAAACGGGTGGTGGTTATTGAATGGTAAGACGAGAAGATGCGCATGACATTCAATTTTAAGAGGGGCCAATCAAGGACCATCTAGGTGTATGTCGGCGAATGCCACGAACCCATAAAAAAACGTCAGACAAAGGAGATACGTTTTACGAAAGAAATAAGAAATGCACGTAACAACACAAACCGCGAGAACGACGACGCTCAACGCGACAAAGGGTCGGGGGAGGAAGAAAATAGGACAAGCAAGTCGACATAAAACTGATTACATTGCTAGTGAAACGCGCTATAGACTCCACGGACGCCACCAATGCGCATGTGAGATTGTGGTAAGTGGAAAAAGGTATGCAAGATAGAGAGAAGACCCAAGATAGAGTTCACATATGTCGACACAAACACCGCCCACAAATGCCATACGTAGACGGCACCTAGCTGAAGGGCGAGTTGAAGACACGTTTGAAGATGGCGATACGACTCTTCTTCTTTTTTGGCACCTGGCCGCCGTCCGGAGAGCTGCGGTTGGTAGATTTCTGAGACACGCGGCCCAGCGACGCGGCGAGAGAGGTGGAGGTGGACCTAAGCGGGAAGAGCATCTCGACAGTCAACACATTTAACCTCCACAATCCACCACTACCCAACATAACCCAGTCCTCACCCATCTTAAGCACCACATCAGCACATCATATGCCATCTCTTCTACACTTCATGCGGATAGAAATGCATACATCATCAATTCAATTAAAAAAGGGTATCTCATGTCTACCTACAACGAATAGACAAGGGGGGCGAGGGTTAATCCGGCCAGGGGGATGGAGGGTGATGCAGCAAAGGGGGGGGAGGGGGGACTTGCTTGGAGGTCATTGTGCCAGAGCGGCGTGGCGGTGGGCTTGTGGTGGTGGTGGAGCGCGACGAGCCGCTGGGACCGCGCACGTGGTGGGCGGGTGAGCCGTGGCTACTACTCACATCTGCTGTGAAGAGGGGCAACAGCGATGGAATGCTCAATTGTGTCTGTGAAAGGAGCGTGGCATGACATGGTGACAGGGCGAGTGAGCCATGTGGCATCAGTGTCGGGTGTGAGGTGAGGCGGTGCACACCGTCAGGGTAGCTGATGGGCGGTCCGAAGTGGCAGTTGGCGAGGCAGCTCAACAACTCCCGCGTGCATGGCCCAGCCACCCCTTTCCCTTCAAGCGCATCGCTCAGCGTGAGGCATACATCTGGCACAGCATGTGACCAGGGGAGGCGGTCAGTGGTGGCAGTCAGCTCCTTGAAAACGCCGTGACACACATGGTCGCGTGGAGTGTTGTCAATGACATGACTTAAGTGACAACAACATGAAATACACATTCAGGAAATAAATAAGTATGTATAATTTAGGGTTTTGACGAATAACATGCGAAACAGCTCTAGAAAATAGCTAAAATCAGAGGTGGAGTGCGGGGAAAGCGGAGGAAAGCAGTGCATATCGAGTCATCGCATGGTTGAGTGGAACGGAAGCGGAAAGAGGGGGAATAACCGGATGAGCGTTCCGACACCTCCGACTGCTCTGCGCTGTCACCGCTCAACACAAAATTGAAGAGGTTGTCCCACCTGTGCGTCCGATAGTTGAGCGCGGGCAAGGGTGCGAAAGTGAACAGGAGAACTTCACAGGTAGGGGGCCGCCTGCAGGCTGGCTGCCATCCGTGTGTGTGAACACGCGGGCGGGCGAGGAGGTAAAATGCGTAGAGGGTTGCCCCGTGCTTTGGTGCTTACCTTGCGTCCATGTTGTGCAGCGCGGCGTCTAGAGAGAGCGCGGAGATGCGATTCTGCAAAAGGCACCGGCGTGAAGAGGCAGACCAAGAGAGGGGGATTGGGTGTTAAGGAAACGGCAACTTTTCGGACTCTGGGTTGAGGAGACACTCTGGAGAGTAGACGTTTTCATGGATTAGGAGACTTGGAGTGAAAAAACTGTAAATAAGCATGACAACCCCGCTTCAGATTTAAATGCGAAGGGGGAAAAGGTAAGTAGGCACTGTGACGGACCTGCTGAACAGAGATAATGTCGTCGCGGTGCAGCTTGCACAATGCCACCTCAACGGCAAAGTCCACTGCGCAACCGAAATGCTCCTCCAGCACCTGCTCCACCCGCGCATCCAGGCTGCCGATGTCCGTGAGCTGGTGATGGTCGCGGAGGAGCACGAAGAACGCCAGCAGCGCCTGATGGACCACAGGACACGAAGAAGAATGGAGACAATAGCACATAGAGTAAGATCTCAAAATGATGAGGGATATTATCAACATAACACGCAACTGCAAATGCAAACTGAGTCGACAGAAACAAATCGCGATCATTGTCTGCATGCAAAGGGATGGGGGGGAGAGGAGGGGCGTGCCGCTCACCTGTCTGTTTAGCTGCTCCTCCATCTCATCCAGCAACGCCAGCACCAGGCCCTCCTGTGAGTCGAGGCTCTTCAAATACAACGCGCGCTGCATTTGGTCATCTGCACCGAACAGGCCAAGTCCCTCAGATATAGATAACGTTCGTTTCCAGCCAGCAGATCACGCATGCGTTGTTGTGCTGGTGGCGCAGCAGGCAGTCTGATGTGGCCTGGGAAGTCAGAGTGAGTAATAGGTATCTGGACGGGCAGCACCAATCCAGCGCTTGTTGGCCTGCATCTGCAGGTAAACCTGTAGGCAGCGCGCAAGAAGCATGCCGACGATGCTCATCACTGTCGATACTTCCTGCCAAGCCTGCGGGCATCCAAAAAGGCATTACAGCATGCTCATGAGTTCCCCCTCCCTCTCCCCAACCAACATAACATCTACACCATCACATATCCCCCCCACACACACACATACACACTCTCCTCACGCACGCACCCACTCACAAGGCAGGCTAGGCCGGACACATGAAAATAAATTCTCAATGCATAAATTGATGAACGTACAATTCTGCCATCAGCATTGGCAGCCAATAGCGCAGCGCCTCCCGCCGCCAAAGCCGCGACCACCGTCACTATAAGGCTCACTAGCGTCACGTTGTTCACACCCACAGCCTGCAGCGACGACCAGTAAGACTTGCATCAGGCCGCAGAATCATAGAACCGCGATTCAAAGCAAACATGATAAATTTATAGACACAACAAACGCAACGAAAGATAGCGCGCAATAGCGCAGTGCGTGAAATGGGTACAAGCTGGGCTGCCGTGGGAGCACCTTGTCTGGGAAGACCATCTCTACATCCGCCATAGGGATGTCCTGGAAGCGCTTGATATGAAGGTTGCGCTTTCGGCTGCTGGTGACCTCCGCTTCCACGCGCTTCGCCGTGTTTCCATTTGAAGATGCCCCCCCCTTTGCGGTCGGGCCTGCTTCCTCCACCTTTTCCCGATACAGGATCACCACATCCTTGAAGCTCGGCTCCACCAGCTCCACCTCCTTTCCCAACCCCGCCATCAGCGAGCCAAGGGTGGGGAATAGACGCCTGCGGTTAACAGAGGCAGCACAAGCACTCGGCGGGCGACTTGGTACATGTTGAAACATAAAGGCTGGCAGGAGTGAACGGCGGGACCGGTCAGAGGTCTGTAGCTACGGAATTATGCATAGCTTCAAGATCTAACTGTATTGAAGACAAGCGACATCGAGAATCGCAGGAAGCTCCGGAAAAAAAACAGCCATGTCAATGCAAAGCGAGGCCCCTGCAGGCTGCTTCACCCCTCCCCCGCCTGTGCAATTGTACATTGCCACGAGTAACTGACATGGCCGGCTTGTGAGAGAGCGCACAGGCAGGGATCAGGCGAAGGTTCGAATTGAGGAAGAGCTCGTCTAGCCACAACACCTCCCCTCCGAGACGCAGCTAAAGAAAACGGGGGGGGGGGGGGGGGGGGGGGGGGGGATGTCCGCTAAGGTGGGATCCAATCAATGTCTCGGTAACTTTCCGCAAACTAAAATAAGCCCAACTCGTCCCGAATCACAATCACATCATATTTAACGAAAGCGAGAAACGGAGAAATTTTGAAAACACGGTTGACTCGCATCTGGAAAGGGAAGGGCCACTGACCGCAGCGTCTTGCGCTCCACCGTCTTCGCTGCCCGGTGTTTTCTGCTTTCATCCCCGTTCATCTTCCCATCAGCTGCAAGCCAGGAAAGGACGCGTCATCCTCTGTCCCTACTATACACGGCATCAAAGGCAGCCGAGACAAGACGGCGGCAAGAGGGGCAGAGAAAGAGGGTGGCTGCTGAATGCAATGGCGGGTCTAGAGTCCAGACCTTCGGAAGCGCTGTTGGTGGTGGGCGAGTGAGAAGCGACGCCACGAGCGCAGCCCCGCCCCGTCATCCAGGCCCACATCGCCGCCAGTGGTTCCCTCACCGCCATGCCGATCAGCAGGTCCGCCTTCTCGCCCAGGAAGTACCCCTTCAACGTCACCACATCTAGGCCCCGGTGGAACAGGAGGATGTTGTCGCTGATCTCCGGCATCTGAGCCCGCGCCTCCTGCCTGTCACGTTGAGTGGATGGGGCTGAAGGTGAGGGAGGGGACGATTGGAGGCCCCACATGAGAGGAAACAAAGCTGTGGCGGGTGACAGGGAATGAAACGTTGGAAGAATGAAGCGCACCTTTCCGACCAATACTTCTTAACCAGACTCCCGTCCACTTTGTCCCACTGTACTGCCACGGGCAGAGAAAACTGCGGCAGTGCAAAGCTGACATTTAGTGAGAGAGGGCGCTTAGGTGGGAAGCACAACCAATCGCGACGGTTACCGCAGTACAAGTCCAGACTGGTCTGAGGAGATAAATGGGATCTGCGTCGGTGCCGAATGGGTGGAAGTGCGTTTGTTGGTGGGTGGATGGGTATATGTCCATTGGCGTAAAAAAAGACTGATGAATGCATTGGCGTTGATAAACGGACCAGAGCAGATGGATGGGCAGATTGGGCCTGCTCAGCAAGCAGTCACATACAAGTAAAACCAAACTCAAACTGAAATACCAATATTAAGAATAATCATCAAGCAAAACCGCGATATAGGTGACATCCATAAACCAGTTAGTTGATGGGGCCGAGTGTCTGCTCCAGGTCGGATGGATGGATGACGGGTAGACAGGCAAGTTTAAACACTTAAGAAAATAGTGTTCAGTTATGAAACAAAGGACGTGCATTCGTTTTTGTGGGTGAGAGAGAATGAGGAGAGAGGTGTGCGGGATGATCAGCACACCATGAACGACTCCGACTGCGCAATGTCCCACGTGGTATTGTCCAGCAGGCGGTAGTGTCCCGCCTCCATCAGCGCCACAAACTCTGCCAGGAACTCCTGCTCCATTCTGTCCAGCTCCGCATCCGATGCAGAGGCTGCCATCCAAGAAGGCCGACCCCCAAAAATACCCTCAGCCCAACAACCAACGCGCCCAAAGCAGACAGGGAAGTGGCTCACAGTCACATGAAGATTGCGCATCGGATCTGTCCCTCCTATTAAAGGACGGTCGGAGGTCCTGCTCAGTTGCCAAAGTGCATCAAAGGTTGAAAGGATTGGCCCTCACTTTTGGCGCTGCGTGTGTGATGAGAGCGGCCGCTGGTGGCGGCGGAGAACACTCCAAAGCGTATGAGCAGTGACCTGCGCATGCTAAGGGTTCAGTGCGCTGCTGCAGCAGGAGATGAGCAGCCTATGAACTATGTGGGGGGGGGAAGGGGGGGGGGGGGGGGGGGGGGGGGCGAGGATGGGTGAGGGGTGGATGAGTGAGTGGGAGGGTCACCTGCGGACGTCTGCAAAGTCATGGCGGGTGAGCTCTGTCATAATACGCCAAAGCTCGCCGAACTTGTGCTGCTGCTCAGCTGGGAGAAGCTCTGACAGGGGACAAGGGAAGCGGGACGAGGAGGCTCATGAGGGGCTGAGAATGTAGAAAATATCAGAGGAGGAGATAGAAGGATGAGGCGGAGAGGGGGTGGGGGAGAGTGGGCGGGGAGTGCTCACCCTTCAAGGCCGCCACCAACTCGTGCGATGGCACCCCGACGTGTCGCTCTGGCGGGCACACCAGCACACCATCCGCACTGTGTCCCGCCATGATGATGGCGAGGATCGTACCCTAATTTTTGAACGGTGTATAGGAAGTCGGAGTCAGCTGCCGCCGTGCGTCTACGGAAGCGCAGAGACGACAACAAATACTTGTAACCTCCGCCGCGTTCGCAAAACCGCAGCCTACCCCCCCCCCCCTCACCCATCCACGTCTGCTTCTCCGGCCAGAGGATAACAGTTCAGCTTGACGGCCAGTAAAAGCTTAGGCTCTAGGTCTATGACGTAAGCGCGCGGCCCTTGACGATTTCTTTGCTGGTATATGCGGGTATGTGCCCCCTACCCCCAGTCCTCTTCAATCACAATTGATGGACTACTTAGCGAGCAATTCCTGTGAGTGTTGAATAATGATGTGGATAGGTATCTGCAGCTCCCATTCTCTGTGAACTTCTTGTCCGACGGCCTGAGGAGCGGATGTCGTCGGCGAACTAAAGTTATTCCCAGCGCTGACGCGTTTGTTCAGTGTTCCGCCGGCGCTACGAATACCCAGGGGACCGCCCCAAGCCAAGATCATCCCTAACACCGGTCACTGTGGAAAATAAGCCAGCTTAAACACGTTTACATTAATAAATTTTTTGTTCGGAAATAATGGGGCGTACTGTGAAGTGTTCGCTGAAGCCGGCAATGCTGCAGCACCGCAACGGAGGAGAAAGCGATCTCGAGTAGGGATGGCGATCGGCGCTGGCGGGAGGGAGGGTGACGAAACACCGCTTGAGAAGGGCCGAAGACTGGCGCGAGGGACTCTCAAAGATTCGTGACACCAACTAAGCTGCGACGCCCATCCCAGTGGCTGACAAATTTGCCTGTCGACACTGATGCTGCGAGTGCTATCGGCGGTAACGTAGCGGCAGCAACGCTATCGCTATATTTTCCTCATCGGTTCACCTGATCAAGTCGGCATCGCCCTTGCCGCGTATCATGATAGTGACTGCAGCAGCAGCAGCAGTGAGGAAATCGCTCGTCCGGGCGCCTTTCGCGCGCTGCTGCAATGAAATATGTATGAATCCCTGAACTATTTGCAATAAGAAAAAGCAGTTGAAAGTGGAAACCCACCCAGCCATCAGAAGTGAAATTGTAAAAAAACCCACGCTGATCCAAGCCCGGGCCAGCGCTGGGTTTATTTATGGTCAGATTGATTTGAATCTAGAGGTTTGCATGTCCAACTCCATGTGTACGGGACAGTAGCTCTAGCGGTTACCGTTAATAGCGGCGCGTCACACTTGCAGGGCAACCACCTTGCCCGAGCAGTTAGACGCAACCAACGACCAACGACTTCCCCAACGGTCAACTCTAGCTAGCCCGCGCCTTATAAGCCGTAGCTAGTCACGAGCCTAGGCACTCTCTGCTTTCGCGCTCAGCCAATCTAGGCTTCGCGCGAATGCAGTCTCGACTCTAGTAGTCGAGCATGGTGTCAGTTTACCATCGTCCCATGCGCACTCGAGCGTCACGCGACACCTCCCCTTGTTCAGCTACGCAGTTCCGCAACATGCAGCCTGAGCAGCCTACATCCGCCGCAGCGGCCGACCCTCACGCTACCTCACTCGAACAACGCACAGCCGAAAAGACTCGTACGGCAGGTATAGCCTCGGAACAACGGATTACTGAGCAGTTTTTGGCGGCTAACGCTGCCTTACTCGCCTAGCTCCAGCATACGACAACCACACCCGCTTTTACTGATCAACAGCGGTCCATTCCCGCCGACGCGACCCCAACGACGGAGGGTGGTAAGGCGGCCCCTGAGCCACCTATCGACATGCTTGACGACGAACCCGACCCCACCGCGTCCGATTTCGTCGACTTCGCCTACTACGGCGAAGTCATCCCGGCCGGCCTCGAACGTCCCCCTCGAGACGTCGAGGAGCCACGTCTGTGGACCCTCACTTACGACACCGCCCGTGCTCTAAGCGACAAGCGCACCCAATCGGCATACGACGAATACCTACACATCGGGTGTTATGCCTTCTTCGACAGTTGCGCCAACGCGGCAATTGGCGAGGCTTTGGACACGCTGTCGCACGGCCCACCTATATCTGCAGAGCAGGCTGCATCGATAACCCTCATCCGAGCGGGTCATCGCACCCACACAGCGACGGAGGAGGCCGCCCGTACTCGATTGGGCTTCCTCCGCCTCACCAAGGGCGGACAAACGAGCACGGATGCGGACCGCGTCTTTGCCGAATTGGCCCACGAGCGCTTCTGCCGCCCACGCCCTACCGCGGTCTCCGGTCCATTGGATGCGCTACGCCAAGCGTTCGTCGACCGCACACTGGAAGTCAGCCTACACGCCGCCAGCAAGGCCGCTGCAGGCGCTCCTTTCGCGAAAATCACGCCGGACAAGCCCACATGCCCCGACGCCCGAGCCCGCAAAGCAGCCGCCGACAAACGCAAGGCCGCTGCTGCAGCAGCGGCTGCAGCCCGCACCACACCCCTCCCCAAGCCGACCGACCCGGCTAAACCCTCGACCAAGAAATGACGGTGTGGCCCGCCGCGCCGATTCCTGCTCCCCGACATCTTCCTTCATGCGCCACCGCGTACGTCGAAAATGGCGGGAGTGGGAGCGCATCGGCGCGAGCGGCCAAGTCCTAAGTTGGATCCGCCACGGCGTACGCGTGAAGTTCAAGCACGGCGTACGGCCGAAACCATTCAACCACGGCATCTCTATGCTAGACGCAACACCGGCTCAACTCGAGTTTCTAAACTCGGAACTCCCACGCTTCGAAGCTTGCGGCGCGTGGGAGCGCTCGGACAACCCTCGTTACGTTTCCCGGATGTTCTTGGTGCCCAAACCCGGATGCAACCAATGGCGCTTGATTATCGACCTTCGAGAACTCAACCGCTATTGCTCCACCTTGAACATGACGTGCGAAACGCTCAAGCACCTACGCCATCTACCTCGTCCGGGCGACTACTTCGTCTCACTCGACCTCACCGATGGGTACTACACCCTTGGCATCCGGGAGGAAGACCGAGATTACTTCACGGTCAACTACCGCGGCACCCTATGGCGTCTCGCGTGCCTCCCCATGGGCTGGTCGGGCTCCGCTTACTACTTTTGCAAGCTCACACAAGCGTTTACGAACCACCTACGCCGCCCACCGCCTCCCACGCCGGCAGCTACACCGACCGGCGCACGCCGGCCGTCCAAACGCTTTCTACGGAACGCTCGATGGCGAGGTACACGACTCCTCCCCTACATGGACGATTTCCTCTTCTTGGCGGACTCTTACGAGGATGCGTTGCTACTTCGACAGCGCGTTCAAGCCCTGCTCGACAGCCTCGGCCTCCAACGCAACCCCAAGAAAGGCGTGTGGACGCCGACGCAAGTCGGCGACCACCTAGGCTTAACAATGGATTTGCAGCGCGGCATGTTCCGCGCACCACCCGCAAAACTCCAGCAGCTCGCACAGCACGCTTCGTCTTTGCTCGGCCGAGCAGCATCAAACGCACGATGGCTGCCCACGCGTCAATTGGCAGCCTTCGCAGGAAAAGGGCAATTTCTGTACCTCGCCATCGCGCCCGCGCGATTCTTTTTGCGCAAGCTCCACAACGTCTTAGCGACACGGACTGGTTGGGGGGGACGCGTGCGCCTCACCCACTAGCTACGACGGGACCTCGAGTGGTGGCGTACGGTGCCCACTCAACACAACGGCCGGTCAATCTACAAGCCAATCGAGACCGCCTACCTTCACGCCGACTCGAGCGACTACGGTTGGGGAGCCGTGCTAAACGAGGACTCCAACTACCAAGCACGTGCTTTTTGGACCTCGACCGACCGTCTCCAACACATTACGTGGAAGGAGCTTCGAGCGGTGAGACACGCGGTCGACTCCTTTCTTCCGCAACTCAAAGGCCGACAAGTTCTCCTACACGAGGACAACACGGCCGTAGTGGCCGCCCTAACCAAACTCACGTCCCGGTCACCCGCGATGATGGAAGAGCTTCGGCGCTTGTGGTTCTTGCTCGACACCAACGACATCCACATTCGCCCCCGCTACATTCGGTCGGCTGCCAACGTCTGGGCAGACAAGCAAAGCCGCGAATTGGACACCGAGGACTGGCAACTCAACCCGCAGATTTTCGAACACCTTCAACACCGATGGGGCCCGCATACGGTCGACCGCTTCGCATCCATGCTAAACGCTCAACCCCCACGATTCAACGCCCGCTGGAAGGACCCCAAATGCGAGGCCATCGACTGCCTCCACCTACCGGACGCTTCCTGGCAGCGCGAAGACAACTACTACAACCCCCCCCCCGGTCCACCCTACCGGCGTTGGCCGCCAAACTGTCCCAATCCCAAGCCGCTGCTACAGTCATCGCCCCCTACTGGCCGAACAAAAGGTGGTACCACGCTTTGGCCCGCCTCGCCCACACAACGTTGCACTTCCCAGCGACACGCGACATGTTCTTTCCAGGCAGGCTCGGCAAGCAAGAGGGGGTCGGACCTCCCGCATGGAGCATCGTGGCTTTTCGACTGTCACCCCCTCCTGGCTGTTCACCCGACGCGGAGCGATTGGCCGGGCGCTACGCCCGGACCGATTAATTTCTACAGTACAACCCACACGCCGATGTCTCGCTACAGGACCCCCCCGGTACGGCCTACGGCTCGGAACAGCACCGGCGCCCTGGTCCGCCGATCTAGCTGAAACTTTTCGCGACCTCCTAGGTACCGATAAGCTCGGGGTTACACCGGTTGCCCTGCTCAGCAACTCCCTAGCGCCCTCTACGTACGCAAACTACGACAGCGCGCTCAGACAGTTTTTTTATATTATGTACAGAGGAAAACACCGCTCCGCTACAAGCCACACCGGCCACAATGGTACGCTACACGGCCTGGCTGGGCCTCCACGGCCGAGTCGCAGCCAGCTCACTGCAACCTTACTTCTCTGCAGTCAATAAGTTCTTCCGCGACCACCGGCGCCAACCCATTGCGGTGGGCGAACTCATGGCAGACGCACGGCGTGGCCTCGAAATGCTACAAAAACGCCTTGTCCCATCCGCCGCCCGGTTACCGCTTCCCGCCCCTGTCGCACTCGACATCCTATTGGCAGCCGCTACCCTCCGCACCACCTGACGTGGGCCCCTACTTCGCTTCCTCAGCTGAAAATTTTCAGAGCCTGCTTGGCGGTTTGCGTCAAATACAGCTTTTTCTGCAGCGCAAAAACTGGTGCCCGCTGTCAGACCGGCGACCTACTTGTCGACAGACCCTGACAGCAAATCTGCCTTTTCGTGCGCAAATCTAAAGGCGACCATCGCCGTTCCCCCACCGACAAGCTAGTTTTCTCTCTGCCTACTGCTGCCAACCCGGTTCTTGCCGACCTCCTGGACTACTACACGCAGCACCGCTCTGCGTTCTGCGCAAAATACTACAACCGGCCACCCCCTAACGCCTTCTAGAGTTTCTCACCTTCCGAAAACTCCGCCGATTGGGGAGCCGCGTCCACTGTGTCCGCATGGCTCGCCCTTGCCCTCCAAGCAGTCAATACGTCCGCGCCCGCCGGTTTCAAATGGACATTGCACAGCCTCCGGAAAGGCGTTGCTTCCGCCGCCAGCTGCATCGGCGCGCCCCTCCCCGTAATCAAATATATGGGTGGCTGGGCCAAGAACAGCTCCGTGATCGAAGGAAAATACATCGACCCCACCATGACCTCAACACCTGCTGCTTGGTGGTTCTTCGGATGGCTCACTCCGTCCCCCCCGCAACACTAATTTGGCTGTGCATGCTTTGACTTTAGGTTACTGGCAAAACGTGCCCTAGGGTAAATGGTAGATTGATTTGAATCTAGAGGTTTGCATATCCAGCTCCATGTGTACGGGACAGTAACTCTAGCGGTTACTGTTACCGTTAATAGCGGCGCGTCACACCTGCAGGGTAACCACCTTGCCCGAGCAGTTAGACGCAACCAACGACCAACGACTTCCCCAACGGTCAGCTCTAGCTAGCCCGCGCCTTATAAGCCGTAGCTAGTCACGAGCCTAGGCACTCTCTGCTTTCGCGCTCAGCCAATCTAGGCTTCGCGCGAACCCACCCACCCAACCCTATATTCCTGCGCTAATCGACCCCCAGGCCCTGCCTGTGGGTGTCTTTTGGCCAAATTGTAAGCAAGCTAAAATATTTGACAAAACGTGCCCTAGCGTAACTTCGCGATTTACCCGAGTGCACGGTTTGCTAAAAACTTATATTTGATTACATGCCAGCCAAAACGCCACCACATGCATGGCATAGGGAAGATTAGCGCATAATTCGTAGGGACGGGTGGGTGGGTTCTCGCGAGGCCTATATGGGCTCAGCGCGAAGGCAGAGAGTGTTGGTGCTCGGAGATCGAACCGGCGTAAGGGTTGTTGCTAGCTGATGAACGTGTATGGCTAGAGATGACCGCGTGTGAAGATAGCTTAGTTGGTTGGTCGAGCTACCTTGCATGAGGAACGTGGGGGTTCATCTTGGGCCGTCACACGCCTTTATACCAAGATCGGACTCACCGGGTTTCGAACCCGCGACCTTTTGCGTACTAGGCGTGCGGCGTGCGCTTTACCGGCGCACCGGAAGAGAATGGATGTCTCTTAGTGGCTTCTTGCCAGTAAGTTCTAATCACGACACTGCGCGTAGATAAATGACATTTTTCTTACGGCAATACCAACAAACCGGAGACGGCCATCACTTGCTCACCCATATAAAACACTTAAGAGCAATGATTGGGCCCGGTACTTTTCGACCATGTACACGTATATGCAATGTGTGCCGACGTTCCTCGGAGGTAAGAAATTACAAGCAACCGCAACAATTGCCGCAGTCGTCCCCCCGCCTAACAACAAAAAATATTATGAAATCAAGGAAAAAACATTTATGGAAATAAATCCACTTGTCAAGAAATGCAAAATGAAGTTGTTGCTAGACCTTCACGATGCACGGCCCGCTCCCACCGAACCGGGCTGCCGACCGGCATAAGCCGATCGGCGTTAAGGAGGGACGACGGGCCAACCTAATCTACCTCCAGCGTGACTTCGGTCTTGCCGAACATAGGATGGGAACGGCTAGCGAAAAAACTTCCTCGCGTAGTCGCTTGTCAACCCCACCGTCGCATCCCGTAAGCCTCGCCTCAAGGTCGTTCCCGCTCCATCGCTCCTCCCGGCGTGACGTTCTTCCTTGTCGAAGTCCCCCGTCAACTCGAGGGCAAGTGTGGGGGACCGAGACATACAAACTGAGTGGAAAGCCAGCGCTCTTGCCTCCACGCGTGTGTTTTTCGCCCTCATTTTCATTTCTTTCTCATGTTTGGTACCCGGGTACCTATTTGGCGGTCCAACGATAGCCCGTACCCTCCCACCTCCGATCGCGCGTCCACCGAGCAGCCTTGTTTTGAGTGTGGACCTCCACTCTATCCCACGCTGAGTGGGTGTCAAAAGTGGGAGGGCAAGTCACCGTAGCCGAATCCGACGGGCCGCGGGGCACGGAAATTTTTCTAAAACCCTCCGTGCGGGGTTTTCTGGCGGCGGCCGACCCCGAGGGTCGTCGCCGCCAAACATTGTCGCTCCCCCCTTCGCGACCATCCTCCTGGCCGCTCAGGCGTACTCCTCCCCCGGGTGATGTAGCTTGGCGACGTAGTCAGTAGCTAGTGAGCGCTCTACCGTGGTGATGTTTCCCTACTTGCCTTAGATCCGGCGCCGTACATACGCCCGTGCCCTCCCAACATTCCCCGAAAGAACAGTGGCCCCACCCACATCATTCGCAGACATGACGATAGCCATTCCCATATCCATGTATACGTTTCCGATCTTTATTGGGATAACTAATGGAGATCCGTGGAGTAGTGTAGGGCAGAAATCTCCACTCATGGTACGGACATTATTTAGTTTCCGAGAAAGCCTTCCGTATGTGGCTTCCCGGCGGCGGTTGATCCTGAGGATGGCCGCCGCTAGACCAAGCCGCTTCTTCGCCTGCAATTCTCCTTCGGCCCGCTCCTTGTCGTGTCTCGCCCCCTAGCTAGCGAGGGTCGGTAGTCATATGGCTAGTCGACGGCTAGCGAGCGCCCTTCCATGGCGTTGCTTCCCGGCTGTCCACCACCCGCTCCAACACCCGCGTCTCACCGATGGTCCGGCCGTAGCCTTCTCAACACCACATGCTCTAGAGATACATGCCCCACCTCCCCCACGTAGGACGGTATCCATTAGTATATGACCACAAAAAAACATATCGGACGGGTTAAGCGCGAGATCTTGGCGCCGATAGCGTAAAAAAGAAGAAGCCATGTGTACATAACTTTCCCGACCGCTGCCGATCACGCGGATTGCACTGCCGGCACTCTTAGCCCCCTACCGTGCCAAACATGGCACGGCTACGGGGTTTTTAGGGCCCACCACGGGGAGATGAGGGGATGTCGACAAGCATGCGAGCAGCGAGGGAAACCCCCTCCGGGGCCGCCGCCACGGCGCCGCCGGAGGGCGCCCCTGCCCGTACGACATCATTGTCTTGGAGGTGTGACGCGTCGCTAATGACGGTGCTACTAACCGTAGAGGCTACCGTTTCGCACACATTGTGGGTAGGGTTGCAAACCTTTAGATTTGCCAAATCTGACCATTTAGCCGAGTGTACGTTTTGCCACGTAGACAAGCCAAAGGCTTTGCACAACTTCAGTGAGTACGGCGGTGTGTCGGGCGACAGCACGGCGGGCGGAAAGGTAGAGGGAATGCGTGGCGCTGAGGCGAAAAAAAGCCGCGTTGCCCGGATGTGGGCTGCGCGATTCTTTTGTAGCATTTGCAGCTTTTGGTCGCCATGAGCAAAGCCGCGCATGCGGCGAGCCCGGAGGGAATGCTATACGGCCCGTTGAGGTCATGTTGTAAGTAATACCGCATACGTATTAGTTGCAGATAGCTATTGTAAGCTATTCTAGATATGATTAGTACATGTCTGGATCGGACATACCGATAAACTGTTTGACTCGGTACAGAGCTGTCGCTAGGCTACAGCTCTCACACTTCTGTTGTCCCGACACCACGCCTGTAGGCTGGTTGTCGCTGTAACTGTTCCGTTTGCGGGACTGTGACTGTAACTACGTTTGCGTACGTTATCTTCCACACTAACTGTGTTTGCATGGTTCAATAGGTTATGGGCCCCCGCCTCACGTCACTCACCCGCGACAACCTGGTTCGGCGAGCTGCGATCGACAGCTCTCCCGCAGAAGGCAAGTTTCTATAGACACCTAGTACTTTCAACCTGTAGTCGGCGGTATCGCCAGTATAAACTGCGATTTTAAAACCCGCCACCACCCTCTTAAGTCAGCCACCCGCCGGAGATAGCCAGCCACCCACACCGACGCACTCGTCGTGTGTGGACAAGGTGCACACAGGTCCAAGCTGGAGAACGGGGGGGTGCACTGTCGGGTGAATACGCATCCACAGGTTGCACGCTAGCCGTAGCTTACCTCTTTTATTTTTATATTAGCTTACCGACTAGGCCATCAGCGCAGCGCTCCACCTGTCATGGCCTTGGCCTCGACTTGTGCCCCACACTGGGTGGAGGATACAGAGAAGGTGCTCTGAGACACCCCGGGGCTACAGGCCGAGGGGTCGGCGGGCATCAGGCCGTCTCTTTGCATACCGCTGTTAGGCACGAGTCCGGCTAGCGGTTTTTACCGCTGCCTGTTTTTTAATCCAGCTCTTTCTTTTTCGCCCTCTGTCGAAATGGCGCAAAAAACCCCGCCTGTTGCACCTGTTGATTCCCCTGACCCAGGCTCTCAGCAGAGCACTGTCCATACCACCCAGGGTGTTCTCGAGCTGCTGCGTGTGCAACTGACGCGCCTTGACGCGTATCTCGACTCGCGGTCGGCCGCCATTGCTGCTCTTCCTGCTGCGGGTGCTATATCGCACCCCCCTGTAGCTCAGCGCCGCCACGATGCTCACCTCGCACACTTTCCGGACGGCCACCACCTGCACACCCTCCCCCTCGAACACCCCCCGGATACTCTCGCGCTGATCTTTGCACAAGTGGCGCGCTTGACAGCTCGT
This sequence comes from Tetraselmis chui, assembly GCA_026401115.1. Lineage (NCBI taxonomy): Eukaryota > Viridiplantae > Chlorophyta > Chlorodendrophyceae > Chlorodendrales > Chlorodendraceae > Tetraselmis > Tetraselmis chui. The sequence continues at coordinate 39,890 of JAPMLY010000303.1, forward strand.
TTCGACTTGCAGTCGGCCACGGGTGCTGTTACTGCTGCGGGTGCTAATCCGCACCACCATGTCGCTCAGCGCCGCCACGTCGCTCACCTCGCACACTTTCCGGAGGGCCACCACGTGCACACCCTCCCCCTCGAACACCCCCCAGATCCCCTCGTGCTGCTTGTTGCGCAAGTGGCGCACTTGACAGCTCGGTTCGACTCGCAGTTGGCCGAGGATGTTGTTGCTGCTGCGAGTGCTATTCCGCACCCCCCTGTCACTCGGCGCCGCCACGATGCTCACCTCGGACACTTTCGGGACAGCCACGTCGTGCACACCCTCTCCCTGCTTGTGCATCCTCAGCCTGGCTACGCCCCATAGGATGCACAGTCAGCCATGTCTGCTGTTACCGCTGCAGCTCCTGTTGGCGACCCCGCCGTCGCACAACGCCGCCCCGATGCGCACCGCGAGCCCTCGCGCCCCGAACTCGTAGGTGAACACTTGCAACCACCCCCCCAATACCCCCCGGCTGATTCTATCCTACACAGCGACCCCTCCCATCACAACATCGCGGTTAAACAACTCTCGCCACCCCCCCCCCCCACCCCCCCGTTGGATATGCCCCTCACCACCCCATACCTCTCATCCCGGAGGCGCCCTTTCACGGCGTCCCCCCCTCCCGTGACCACCCGAATTCGTACGCCCCGCCGTCCCCAATGGCTGGCCGCTCTCCATTTCCGGGTGGCCCACCTCTACCCTTCCATGGACATCACTCTTCCCAAGCCAAGCGTGGCGACCACACCTCCCGTGACCGTCGTCGCCCCACCGTTGACCCCATAGTCATCGGGCGACCGACACACGCAACCCCCGACTTTGACCCAGACGTCCACCCCAGTCTCTTGGGCAGCCCCCACTACGCCCCCGTCTGCACGCGCCCCGCTGTCTCCCCGGTCTTGCGCATCCTTGGCTCCGCCCAAGCCTCACCCACAGAGGCACATTGGCGCGCTCTGCAAAAGGTCCTCCGCTCCCTTCATGGCACCATTCACATGCGCCTGACGTTGGGGGGGGGCCTGGACCACAGCCTCCAACTCACAGGCTTTGCCGACGCTACCATGCTCACCAAACTCCTCCCAAGACATGCACTTGCAAGACACCGAAGTGCGATCATTGGAGGACAAGACCCAATGCAACGCTCCATCCCGTAGCTACCTGCAGGGGGAGTGTTGTAAGTAATACCGCATACGTATTAGTTGCAGATAGCTACTGTAAGCTATTCTAGATATGATTAGTACATGTCTGGATCGGACATACCGATAAACTGTTTGCTTCGGTACAGAGCTGTCGCTAGGCTACAGCTCTCACACTTCTGTTGTCCCGACACCACGCCTGTAGGCTGGTTGTCGCTGTAACTGTTCCGTTTGCGGGACTGTGACTGTAACTACGTTTGCGTACGTTATCTTCCACACTAACTGTGTTTGCATGGTTCAATAGGTCCGCCATGGCGATAGCGGTTGCTACCGCACGCGCAATGGTGTTGCGCGAAGCGGGTACGTACTTCATGGAAGCATGTCCCGGTGTTTGGAGAGATAGGAAAACGTTGTTGGGCGCGTGTTGGGGTTGGAAGGGGACCGAGGTGCGCCTATATTAGTGTTGTGGGCGTGCCGAGAATCCGTTGCATTTGGATATGCGATGGACTTGTAGCTATGGGCGATTCCGGCGCTCGTGTAGGTAGTTGCGGTGTCTTGGCCGCGCTTGTGCATTGTCTTGACTACACATATGAGATGTACTCTGCTCTCGTAGGTCGGTGCTTGGGCGTGGGTAACCGAGTGTAGACATATGTCGTCGGTGCTGATAGAAGCGTCGCAGGCGAAAAGTGTCAAGGGAGCGTTGCCGGTTGTAGTAGTTAGGGCTTGAACTTGAGACGCCGTGGACAATTATGCGCGAAAAAATGTATTGGACATGATGTAAATTATATGGAGTTGTTGAGTCGTGGTAGCCCTCTACTTGGGAAGGCGTAGTCGCGTAGAGCGGTGTCGTGTCTATTGTGCACGGTGGTGCCGTCGGGGTCATGGTCGGCCGGTAGCTGCTTGTCGCGGTGGTTGGGACCGTCACTAGTGGTCTTGCATGGAGTCGGTGCTAACCGCGGGAGGGCGTTATGTCGACAATCGCATGGAAGTCGACGTTTGTGCCAAAATGCGATGGCGCGTGTACCAAACTTGTCTTGCTGGGAGGTCGCGGGTGCTTTTGTGGACGTGGCGGAAGTTGTGGGGCGCGAAAGGGTTTGGTGAACCGGCAGTATAGGCGGTGTGTGTCCCGCGGCTGGGTTTGAATATTTTGCATCCGCTGCGCCGTGAAAGGCCCGGCACGTCGCCGGTTGGGCCCGTCTAGAGGCTCCGTATGTGGGTAGGAAGTGTAGAGGGCATGGAAAAGTTATTGGGGCGTGGTAGAGCGTAGCGCCGCAAGTGGAGTTGTAGCACTCTAGACATATAACGATGTACCTCCGGGGCCGCCTTGGTAATGTCGGGGTCGGAAGCGACAAGCGGTCGCGTTGCTACGGCGATGTACCCCCTTCCGGGTGCGGTTAAGGGGGTAGGCAGTCGACGCGAACCGGATGGGAGGGTCTTGTCGTTAGGGATACTGAAGAACGTAGAGGCCGACGGTTGGCCGGGCAAGGGCAGACCCGTGTGCCCGCGATGACGGGCGAGCGGCAAGGGTGCGCGGAGTGCGAAGTAACTTGGTGCCACTCGGAGAGCCCTGGAGCTAGACTGTCCCTCGAGTCGAGAGGTGTGTTGGGATTTCGAACTCGAGCATTGCGACGCTGGCTTCCGGAGAATAAGGGAAGTCGGTGATGGCGGTAGTGTTAGCACTAGCACCCCGTTGCCTGGTGCTTATGTACAAGGTAGCTAGTTGTCATTCTAGTACTTAGTGTTATGATATTAGCGGTACTCCATTCCCTATCAGTGGCGGTCGGCCGGCCCTGTTGGTGCCTTCATCGGCCGCCATCTCTCTCCTCTCACTTTTGTAGTCACCACACCCGCCCCCTTTGTGGGGCCGGCACGACCTACGTGTAACTATCCGTACCCGATTCCGAGGTGATGGGCCCTCCACCAAGTTACACTAGAGAAGGGCGTGTGTAGAGCGCTCGGCGCCACGCTAGTCCTACCTACTCCCACGTAAAAAATAGCATAGCGTGTGTAAAGCGCTCGGCGCAAGGCTAGTGATTCATCGTCCAACCGACACCGCGCTTCGCCTTCGAGCTGGTTGTCCGCGATTGTCCTACCATCTGCCACGTTAAAAGGAGAAGAGCGTGTGTAAAGCGCCCGGCGCCCACTCGCCCCACCCTGCTTTCAGTCTCACCTAGCCTTCCGCCTACCGATGCTCTCGACCGGATCTGGTTGTTTAAAACCGACCCGCGCAAATTCGGCCCATGCGTGCTTTAATTAGTAATGTAAATTTTTTCCCGATGCAACGCCGCAACGCTCACCTCACTTAGCGAGGAGCTAACCTTTGCCACGGCGAAAGAGTCAACACGAGCAGCGCCCGTCTATGCTTTTGCGTGCCTACACGCTCCTAACACCCTTGCTGGCTTTGCTTCTTCCTCGCCGGTCGCTCTCATGCGTCGGCTAATTCGCAGGTGGACAGTTTTTCCCGCAACATGTCAGATAAGTACATTACGCATCACATTAGGAACCGCTTCATATGGGCAGCTCGCCGGTAGCGGCACGTTCCGTGAGCGCATGTCGCTACACCTACCCGGCTTGAGACGCACGCTACATGCACTACACCTTCGATCAAGATGGCACCTTCCTCGACGCAAGCTAGGACGACGTCAAGACCTCGGCTACCTTAAGGGGGGGGGGGGGGGGGTTAGCACTAGCATCCCGTTGCTTGGTGCTTATGTTCAAATTAGCTATTTGTTATTCTAGTACTTAGTGTTATGCTATTAGCGGTGCTCTATTCCCTATTAGTGGCGGTCGGCCGGCCCTACTGCCGGTGCCTTCGCCGGCCGCCATCTCTCTCCTCTCACTTCTCTACTCACTACACCCGGCCCTTTTGTGGGGCCGGCACGACCTCCGTTCCCGATTCCGAAAGGTAGCGGTGTAGTCGGTATCGTCCGGTTGTCATGAGGAAGAGGTTGCGATGGTCGTTGTGTCGTTGTCTTCTACCGATTGTGCTGCCTTGTAGCGGGAAAATCGTCCGTTTTGGACTAGGGAAGCCGTCTTAGCGGTTGGCGGTGGGCCGACCGCATGTGGTGTCACGCTCGCGTATGAGGTAGTGGGGTAGGAGTCGGGCGGTGGCCGCGCGGTTGTTCTTGGGAGAGCGCGGTAACGGACACAGAGGGATGATGCCGTTTTCACCCGTACGGGCGGCTTCGTTGGTCAAGAGAGCGTGCGAAGCCTGCGGTGTGTTGTAGGAAGCGTCGAAGTAGACCGTAGTGTGCCCAAGGACGTATTGACCGTGTGCTCGTGTGGGTTGTTGTACACATTGGTACCGCTCTGTGGCGGGTGCGGGAGGGAAATACTCCACGTGTTAAGAAGTGTTCGTAGCCACCGTTTTGACGATGCGGTCGTACACGGCGCCCAAGGGGCGCTCGTGAGCAATGGGGATGACCTTACTACTGTTGGACGTTTTCAAAATTCCCGTACAGCGGCGGGAGACCGCAAAACTTGGCGAAACGTAGCGGGAACTCGTCAAAACTTTGTTCGACGCAGCCGAGACCGCCAACCGCGCCAGCGCGCTATCTTTTCCTCTTGTCGATCTTATTGCTCACGTCGGCTGCCGCCGTTTCGTAGTATGCCACCTTCTCCATGTGTACTCGCAAGGCGTTGACGCCTTGTCCACGAAGCCGAACGACTTGGCAGCGCTCGTAAGGCCGCGCAGGAGTGTAAAGCAATCGTGAGGGTTGTCGAGAAGTGGCGCCGGCGCGCTAAAGCTACCGGGACAATGGACGACACGCCTAGGGCGGGCAGGCCCGAGCGCCCTTGGCGTCCCGAGAAGCCACCCTCATTCTGAATGTGGGTGTAAAGCGCCGCGATCAGTGCCCCCAACTTGCCAAGATGCTGCAGCAGAGGCTAGGAGTGACTGTGAGTGCTGAGACGGTCCGCCGGTACCTGAACAAGTACTTAGCGCGCCAAATGAGGCCGAGGAAGCGTGTTTCACTAACAGTCAAGCACATGCGCGCACGGCTATGCTTTGCCAAACAATGGGTACGGAAGTCATGGCACAATGTGGTTGTGATAGACAGCAAGTACTTTTGGCTGTCCAATAAGGAGCCCGGGAACAAGGAGTGGGTGCTTTTCGAGGATGAATCGCCAACCAAGGTATCATAGCAAAACTGTTTCAAAGTGCACGCGTATGGTGGTGTAAGCAAGTATGGCAGGACACCTTTGTTTATGACAATGGGGAGCAGCGGCGTTAAGGCAAAGAGCAAGGGCGTAAACGGTGAGGTGTATCTCACCTTGTTGCAGGAGCACATGATACCCGCGTGTGAGGCTTTGATGGCAAAAAGGCCCTTGGCCGAGGCGCAACATCAGTGGATTTTTTAGCAAGATAACGCCAAAGCTCATGCTTGCAAGAAGGTTAGGAATTGGCTTTCGTTTTCAATCCGGCTTTCAAGTGATGCAATGGCCTGCCAAAAGCCCTGACCTTAGTTGGATGGAGAACATGTGGGGTATTGTGTCGAGTAGATTACAAAAAATATTGGACTTGTCCCCACGCAATTTTGAGGCGGTCATACCACACGAGTGGGAAACAATTCCTTACTCTACCCATTGCGCCGTGTTCAACTCCATCCCCAAACGGCTAAGGGAGTGCATAGCAAACGATGGAGGAACAACTCACTATTAGGGTGAATTTAGGGTTTCGGATAGGTTGGCATGCAAATCAACACAACTTTGATAATTCGAGTTTCATCCAACACTCCTCCACAAAAGTCCGGACATGCATTATGTTAAGCATAAGCTAGTCAAGAACACGCTTCCCTCTCACCACGTCAAGCACGACGATACCCGAGTACCACCCAATTGTATGAGAGCCGAGAAGCAAGCAGTAAGCCGCCATCCGGGATGGTTAGACCTCAGCTAAAAGCGAATGTTGTCGGTGGAGTTTGTCGAATTAAGCCCATCAACTCCCGCGAAATTGTCTGAACTACACACGTCATTCTGAGCGCCACGCTTGGGCATTGCTCAAGCGCTCATACCAAGCTGCATATTTCTCTGTGTTCCACATAACCATACTTTTGGGGGCTTTTTGGAGGGGGTTTGGAGGCGTGGGTGCCGTGTTCAATGCGCGAGGTTTGGTTTGCGGGTGTATGAATAGAGCACGGAAGTTCACGCCGCTGGCACGGGTGATTTTTTAGAAAGCAAGCGAGCAAAAACGCACATGACGCAGGTTTGGATAAACACTGCACGCTGTAAACATGCGAGGGCGATTGGCTTAGGGGAGGGGCGAGGTCCAACTTGGCCGTTAAGGACGCATCACGTTGACGGTGGTGTTTGGAATGCTTGGGTATGTGCTTGTGCCAACCACACCCGCCCCACGCGTGGCACGCGTCGGGAATTAGGCTCGGAGGTCAATAGGAATGAAGAATTGGTAGACATATATCGACAAACCCCGCACAAATCGTCTCAGGAGGTGAGCCGACTTGGATGGGTGTTACTTGGCACCTCGGCTCAGCTGTGCCGGAATAATTCGTAAATTAAAATAATTCATACCAAATCTATTTGTTGGGGTGTGAACTCTAGAATATGTGCGTTCGACGCGCATTGAAAAGACGCGTCCAACGGTACCAGTTACAAGAAGTTTTGACTATACATGAGTAAGTTATGATTGCTTGAACATTGTGGCCGAAAGCGGCTTGCCCTTGAGTTGTGCGCATATCGGTGGTAAGTCTACATACGCGATTTCTTGCGTTTCCCCCACAGCGGCCTGCCCAATACCTCCTCCCTCCGTCGCCTATGCATTATATTTGCGCGACCATCGCATCAACGTTCATATTGCGGCGTTGTGCGCCCGTCACTCTTTTCGTCTACCAAGCACGGCGACTGTTTGAAAGAGCGTGTCGCACGGGTGCGGGCGCGATAACCCCAAGTACACATGCCCGGCAGTGTTCGAACTCGCCCCTCGCAGTTGTCGGTGCATTCGATTTTGCGCGCAAAACCATTGCCTGGGATTTCAGGATATTTGTCAATAAGATCGACGCATGATTACAGTTCTACTTGCGAAGGTGCGAAATCTTGTCCGGATTTTTGTGGAGGAGTGTACATGAGGTAAAGTCTACGACGTCGGGAACGGTGCGCACGGTGTCGTCAGGCAGCAATTCTTGCGGGGGCGCAAGGGCCTCCGTATGACCACCCTCCGCCGTAATGGTTACGGCAACGGGAATGGATTGTTATGTATTCAAACGTGTAGTCGGGTGTGTGAGCTATCGTACCTTGGCGAGGAAAGCGATAGAACGTGCCTCGAGCTGCGGAGCAATTATGCGCTTCGTATCCGCGCATGCCGTCTAAAGTAGTTATGCGATGCGTAGCCGAGATGATGTGACGTCGACGGGTTATCGAGACGCGGTAACAACGAACTGCATATCGGAATGCGGTGTAACATGAACCATAGGGGTAGTGTTTGGAGACGTAAGGTAGCGTTTTAAAATCAGAAGAGCAAAGTACTCACACCCTGAACGACTACTAGGGTCGTGTACGTTTCGCGCGAGGCCTAGATGGGCTGAGCGCGAAAGCGGAGAGTGCTAGTGCTCACGGATCGCACTGGCTTAAGGGTTGCTCGCGCCCGCCGGCGGCGGCCTTGGAGGGGGTTGCGCTCGCAGGCCCGTCGGTACTCACCCCCATCTCCACGTGGCGGGCGCTAGTAACCCTTAAGCCGTACTAGGCATGGCACGGTTAGGGGCTAAGAACGATGAAAACCGATGGCTGTGATCCGCGTGATCTACAATTGCCGGGAAGCATCCTTACGGAGGGCGTTTATAAATAATACATGTACACCAACGTCAAGATCGCCCTCTCGGCTAGTCCGACATTTCTTTTCAAGGATTGATACTCCTCGAGTACTCTCATGTCCATAGACGGGACCTATATGTGAGGGTTGTTTGTGCGGCGGCGAGAGTGCGAACGGATCTGAGTTGGCGGCGGGCGTTTGGGCTAGCGGCGGACAGCCGGGCAGCCGCACCAGGGCATGGCGCTCGGTGGCAGTCGACCACCCGTGTGAGACTCGAGTCCCCCGTGGGAGCGAGGCGAGAAGCTACACATGCCGGTGGAGAGTCGCAGCCGGAGGACCGACACGGTGTAGCGGCGGAGGTCTACATGATCGTCCGCCGCCGGAAAAAAACCGGTACGGAGGGTTTTCGAATGAATATTTCGGTACCCACCATCTTTTGCAGAGCGGCGATTCGATCCGCGTGTTCGACGAACCCCTCCACTTGTTAGTACCCGGTTATCGATAAGTTGTCTTATGGTGTGTGCCCAGGGTTATCGCAACGGTGCACTACTCGTAGAGGCGGCCCCATGACATCGTAAACCATTACGGGGGGTACGGACGGACACAAACCGATCAAACATGTGCGGGAAAGCATACGGCCAAGGACCGGGGGACATGACAGAAATTCTGGCACGGCGGCAAGAGCGCTAGCCGGACACCGTCTGAGGCTTAGGCCTACTCTTCTTCCTAGCCCCCGAAGGGGGAAGGAAAACAAGGCTAGGTGGCGACTTGAGTCGGGAGGAGCAGCGATTATCGGGGACGAGGGTGTGCATGATGAACCGAGAAGGGACCGTCGCTCTCGGAGCGAGGGGATTTTTCGCATGCCCCCCACCCGCCCCCCCCCCCCCGCTCCGGCACGACTAGAGTCACACGAGAGCAAAGATCAAGTTGACAACTTCTCGCCAATTGATGTTACGTAGGAAACAATGTGAAGGGCGGGATAGGGGCGTTGATGCCGATGCGTGGAGGTACTCGTGGTAGGCAGACTGCGTTTTCTTCTCGCTTGAAGATCGGGCCGTATCGTAGTGAGTGTACATAGCCGTGGTTCTTCGACGTCGAGCGTGGAGCTCGAGACCGGTAGGGATTATTTTGCCTTAGTAGGCGAAATTGACGAGCTCTGGCTCGGTAAGCTGAGCCTCGTCGTTCAGCATGTCTATCTATGGCTCAAAGGCCGCCGTACCACCTTCCGTTGCAGGTGTGACGTCGGTGGGGGGGGGGGGGAGGGGGGAGGTTAGAAATGGATTTTCATTGACTCGTAATAGCGGGTGTGGCGGTAGCACCGTGGAGTTGGGCGAGCAAGTAGGCGTTAGCCGCCAAAAAATCCTCGGTAATCCTTTGCTATGACGTTGTGATCACTGTACGAATCACCTCGGCGGCTCGTTGATCGGCTAGAGTGTCGGCTCCCGGAGCGGAAGTCGATTGCGTAGGCTGCATGATGCGAGGTTGAGACGCGTTACGATGGTAAGTGTCTCGTGACGTTCAAGTGCGCTTGAGGCGGAAACGTAAGAACAACACCCTACTCGACTACTAGCGTCGAGTTTGCTATCGCACGAAGCCTAGAGCTGCTGAACGCGAAAGGAAAGAGTGCCATGTTCTAGGCTAGTTCCGGCTTGTACATATAGGGCAAATTAAAGCTAATCGTTGGGGGAGTTGCTTAGTGGTTGGTTGCGCCCCACTTCAAGTACCAGTTGGTTGTCCTAGGTGTGTCATGTGTGACGTACCGACACTAACGGTAAAATGAACCGCGTGGTGTTGTCCCTTACACATGGGCGGTGGACTTGCAGACCTCTATATTTGAATTAGTTTGACAATATGACGGCGCCCACCGGCGGCGCAGCGGCGGCGGCCCCGGTAAGGGGTGCGCTCGCAGGCCCGTCGGCACCTACCTCTACCTCCACGCGGTGGGCGCTGGTAACCTTGTACCCGTGCCATGCTTGGCACGGTAGGGGGCTAAACGAGGTACCGTCAGCTGCGATCCGCGGGATCAACACACGTCGGGAAGCCCGGTTGGAGGGTTTTAGAAGAACATAATATCCGTACACCGGCACATGAATCTCCCGCTCGGCCAGTCCGATATGTCTTTTCCGCGACTAAATACTCGCAGATACTCCCCCGACGATGGGGCGGGGGCGGCATTTGCGAAATACTTTTTGGCGAAGAAGGGTACGGACGGATCGGCGGAGGGACGAGGGTGTTGGAGCTGGCGGCGGACAGCTGGGAAGCAGCGCTAGGGCACGGCGCTCGCTAGCAATCGCCACCCCTACGAGAGCCTTAAGTCTCCCCTGGGGGCGAGGCCTGACGCTACGCAGGGCGGAGGTGGGTCGCAGCCGGAGGAGCGGCACGGTCTGGCGACGGCGGTCCTTGGGATCGCCCGCCGCCGGAGAATCCCGGTACGGGGGGTTTTTGGAAAAATTCCCGTACCCACCATCTTTTGAGGACCGGCGACTCGATCCTTGTGTTCTTCTAACCCCTTCCCTAGTCGGTACCCGGTTATCGATAGGCTGCCTCAGGCACTTTGCCTAGGGCTATCGTAACGGCACATTGCTCATAAAGGCGGCCCCCTAACAACGTAAACCACCGGGGGAGGGTACGGACGGCCACAGCGCGATCAGATAGGTGTTGGAAACAGACGGAACATGGACATGAGACATGAGAAAATCTGGCTCGGAGGCAGGAGAGCCAGTCGGACACCGTCTGCAGCCTAGTTATTTTCTCTCCTCAGCCCCCGAAGGAGGAGAGAAGACTCGGCTAGGTGGCGCGCTGCGTCGGGAGGAGCAGCTAATACCTCGGGCGGGGTTGAGCACGGATCGAGACGGGACCGACGACGACCTATGCGAGGGGGGTTTTTCACATGCCTTTCCCCCCTGGCTCCGGCACGGCCGGAGTCGCACAAGAGCCGAGGTCAGGCATTTTCGACTCGACCTGCTCAAGCTGAACAGCCTTGCTGATTAGCGACCCCGCAGCGGCTAGAGCAGGCCGCGTATCGTGGAGACTAGCGACACTTGTATATTTCACACTTTACCCCCCCCAAAAAACGTTTAGATCAAAAATAATAAATACTTGGATACCTGTATGTTTTGGACGGTATCGTCACTGCCAATGGAGAGGTTGGGATTAGTGGTTTACGGTCTACTCCGCATATAAGTCCAGTTAGACGTTGAACGGGGGGGCCCAAAGACAGCAACCGGTTTATACTTGTATTGTTGTAAACAATTTCAAATTTCAAATTCGACAATATGACGAGAGTAAATATATCTACTTACACTCATCAACAAAATCCAAGACATGCATTATGTTAAACATGCTCAACAAAAACACGCGCCCCCTCCACCACGTCATACACAACGATACCCAAGTACCACCCAAGTGTAGTAGAGACGGGAAACCATCAATTAGCCGTCAATCGGTATGGATAGACCTGAGCTTAAAAGAAGTGTTGTTGGTGGACTTTATCGAACCAAGCCCTTAAATTCTCAAGAAACTACCTAAACTACACACGTCTTTCTGAGCGCCACGCTCGGGAAGTGCTCGAGCGCTCATACCTAAATGCACATTGTGCTCAGTGAGCCAATTAATTTTGTTTTGTTGGACTTATTGAAGGGGTTTGGAGGCGTGGATGCCATGTTCAATGCGCAAAGTTTGGTTTGCGGGTGTGGGAATGGAGCATGGAAGTTCACGCCGCAGGCACGGGTGATATACTTGGTTAACAAGCGAGTAAAAACCGTTGTAAGTAATACTCTCACGTTATTAGTTGCAGATAGCTATTGCAAGCTATTCTAGATATGATTCGTACATGTCTAGATCGGACACACCGATACACTGTTTGTTTTGGATACAGAGCTGTCGCTAGGCTACAACTCTAAACTTCCTTTGTCCCGACACCAAGCCTGGGGATGGCTTTCTCTGTGACTGTCCTATTTGCGTGACTGCGGCTGTAACTAGGTATGCGTTAGTTACCTTCCATATTGAACGTGTATGCACGGTTCAACATGTTATGGGCCCCCGTCTCAAGTCACTCACGCGCGACAATTTTTTCGGCGAGCTGCGATCGAAAACTCTCCCGCGGAAGGCAAGTTCTCATAGAAACATAGTACTTATACCATGTAGTCGGCGATACCGCTAGCATAAACTGCGTTTTAAAACCACCACTACCCTACATTAGTAAGCTGCCCGAGGATTTCAGTCAACTATTCTTGCCAACGCATTCGTCATGTGTGGACACGTTGCATACATGTCCAAGCTAGGAAAAGGGGGGGGGGGGGGGGGGGGGGGGGGGGGGGCATTGCTCGGTGAATATGCATACGCATGGTGCACGACAGCCTAGAATAATAATGTAGTATTTTTACTCATTAATAGCGCTACACATGTTTTGCCCGTCAAGGTATTTTGAGACATCCCGGGGCATCATGCCGAGGGGCCGTCGGGCGACATACCGTCTCTCAGGAACCATTGCTAGGCGCGGGTGTTGCTAGTGGTTTTTACCACTGCCTCTCGCTACATGTATGCGCCGCCGTTCGCAATGTCGCCGAAACTTCGCTCAGCGGAACCGCATGGCAACACCCTCGACATTGATCACGAGCATAACTCTCACCACATCATTGGGGAATCCACCTCAACCCCCCCGGATACCGTCGCGCTCGTCCTACAGCAAGTGGCACTCATCAACGCGCGATTTGACGCAAATGCCATTGAGTCTGCGGGTCAGCGCCAGCGTGACGCACTTCGCGACACCCCGCGCCCCGTGCACGCTACGACTCTAGTTAAACTACCACCCCAACCACCACTTCCACAGTTCGGGCATCATGACCCACACTTTCTTGCTCGCCAGACCCACCATCAACATGGTGGTCCCCCTCCCATGTACGGTGGGCCACATGTCCACCTTGTGTATTCTCAGTAGCGGTGGCGGCCCCGGAGAGGGGTGCGCTCGCAGGCCCGTCGGCACCTACCTCTACCTCCACGCAGTGTGCGCATGTAACCATGTAGCCGTGCCAGGCTTGGCACGGTAGGGGGCTAAATAAGGTACCGGCAGCTGCGATCCGCGGGATCAACACACGTCGGGAAGCCTTGTACGGAGGGTTTTGGAAAAATATAGTATCCGTACACCGGCATATGGATCTCCCGCTCGGCCAGTCCGATATGTCTTTTATCGGCAGATACTCTCCCGACGAAGGGGTGGGGGCGGCATTTGCGAAGTGTTTTTGGCGAAGAAGGGTACGGACGGATTAGCGGTGGCACGAGGGTGTTGGAGCTAGCGGCGGAGAGCTGCGAAGCAGCGCCATGGCACGGCGCTCGCTTGCAGTCGCCAGCCATGCGAGGGTTTTAAGTCTCCCGTGGGGGCGAGGCCTGAAGCAACGCCGGACGGAGGTGGGTCGCAGCGGAGGAGCGGCACGGTTTGGCGGCGGCGGTCCTTAGGATCACCCGCCGCCGGAGAATCCCGGTACGGGGGGTTTTTGGGGAAATATTCCCGTACCCACAATCTTTTGAGGACCGGCGACTCGATCCCTATGTTCTACCAACCCCTCCCCTAGTAGGTACCCGGTTATCGACATGCTGCCTCTAGGAGTGTGCCTAGGGCTATCGTAACGGCACACTGCTCGTGACGGCGGCCCCCTAACAACGTAAACCACCGGGGGAGGGTACGGACGGCCACAACGCGATCATATAGGTTATGGAAACAGACGGCGAAAGGACATGGGACATGAGAAAGTCAGGCTCTGGGGCTGGAGAGCCAGCCGGACACCATCTGCGGCCTAGGTATTTTCTCTTCCCAGCCCGTACCAGTCTAAGCTAGAAGGAGGAGACTAAGCTAGGTGGCGAGTTGCGACGGGAGGAGCGACTAATATCTCGGGCGGGGATGTGCAAGGATCGAGTACGGACCGTCGACGACTTGGGCGAGGGGTTTTTTCATCTGCCTTTCCCCCCCGTCTCCGGCACGACCGGAGTCGCACAAGAGCAAAGGTCAGGCAGGTCCGACTCGACCAGTACCAGCTGAATAGCCTAGGTGATCAGCGTCCCCGCAACGGCTCGAGCAGGCCGCGCATGGTGGAGACTAGCGACACTTTTTTTTTCATGCTGTATCCCAAAAAAACGTATAGATCAAAAAAAATTAAATACATGGTTACGTGTATGTTTTAGACGGTATCGTTGTTGCCAATGGAGAGGTTGGGATCAATGGTTCACGGTCTAGCCCTTGTGAAAATAAGACCTTTTTACAGGCAAAGCAGGGAGGGCCCAGAGACAGCGGCCGGTTTCACCCGGTACATATTGTAAACAATATCAAATTTCAAATATTCTCCGTAGCCAAGTGACTAGCGTCACTTCCCCGGTGGCAAGTTATTCGCTCATGCTCATCGCGGAAGCATCAATGGGCGCGGGGGGCGACGCCCAACCATTGATCATTTTGTCATCGGACGGGCACTTAACGACTCAGCCAGCTTTGACAAGCAATCCTTGTACCGCTTTCTTAAGATGAATGTCCCCACCGTAGGGCCAACCACAAATTTCAAGTAGTGGAAAAGGAATTTATGAAGATGAATGTCCCCACCATAGGGCCAACCACAAATTTCAAATAGTGGAAAAGGAATTTTCTTACATTTTTGTCACTCAAGGCCGGATCCCTCATCCCGCAGCTAGCCATTAGAGAATCGTGTGTTTGGCACGACGAGGCAGCGCAAAACCATGCATACGCTATGTTACTGCACGCTGCGAGTGAGAACAAGCGCGCATACCAAGCAGTCAAGTGCATTTCTTCTGCTCGCCTTGACTGCGGAGCAACTATTTGGGACATCATGTGTGAGCGCTTGGATGATCGCTCATTCGCACGCTATGTGTCCCTTATGGACAACCTCATGCTTCCGCAGCGCCCGGGATAATCCCTCACATAGTACGTTCACTTCATGCGTCCGTCGTTCGCTGTCTCCAACGATACGTGTGAAATTATCGATGGCTCAGTCCCTATTTACCCCCAATCTATGGGACTCCTCATGCTGCGTGGCATTTCTAGCATAGGCATGTTCGGCCATGCGAAACCGTGTGTCATCAATGCTTTCGACACCAACTACCTCCTCTCAGCACACGACGTGATGGCCATCATCCTCCACTTGGCCCGGAGTATGGAAACGGAGCTCACACGGACGGATTTCCAACCCTTGCGGTTACGGCCCCACCGAGCTCCGCGTTTATGGCAGATGGACGTAGATCCCATGGTGAACGTGGTCACCCCGGTCGAAGCGGTCGCGCTAGTCGCGGTCTGCCTAATTTGTGTAGTGCATGCGGCAGCTTGGACCACATCCTTTCGTCATGCACATCATGTGATGCCGCACTTTTAAAGTGGACGCTCGCCAAGCGGAAGATGATCGCGCAGAAGTATGGCACCTTCGGCAGCACTGCCTCAACGCTCTTGAGTGACGTCTCTCACGACGATCATCATGCCACTGCGTCGGAGGACATGCCCACACTTGAGGAATGCACCGATATCTATGATGACACAGAGGTGAGTATCTCCTCGAGTTCATTCGCTTTCTCATCCTCACTCACCCCCGGCCGCGATCGCTCCTCATTTTGGGCAGTCGATTCGGCTTGGTCAATCAATCTCACTGCATTTCGCAGTGATTTCGTTACGTTTGAACCACCCTCGGGCCTTTTTGGGGTCGGTGGTGTCGGGGTTGACGTCCAAGGCAATGGCACTTTCATACTCTCCATTCCCCCATCGCACCATTCACGCGCAGTATACCCCAGCCCTTTCATCGCGGTCTGCTCATTGCATTGGACGCATGCTGGATGTCAGTTGGATGTAGTCACACAGTGGCTGCGAGCTCCTTTCTCCGACAGATTCTGACCTCGGATAGCTCGTGGTCCTTGTTAGAAATACCATGAGGGGGGTTAGAACCTACGCCTCCCGGAACGGAGTTGTACGCCTTATCCAAGTACCGCCGCAAAAGTCGGTACCCGATTGGAACATATTGTGTATATGAATTCCGCGCATCGTGCATACACTGGGACCACCTATGTGTGGAAGGCCAAGACTCCCCCGGAGTCTAGCGTACAAATGTACCCATTAGCAGCCCTACGGAGGGATATTAACACTCCCCCTTAATGGACATCATCCCATGAACTCCGGCCGGTAACCTCGGTGTAAACGCGGAGGGCCCATAACCTGTTAGAAATGCCATGAGGGGGGTTAGAACCCACGCCTCCCGGAACGGAGTTGTACGCTTTATCCAAGTACCGCCCCAAAAGTCGGTACCCGATTGGAACATATTGTGTATATGAATTCCGCGCATCGTACATACACTGGGCCACCTATGTGTGGAGGGCCAAGACTCCCCCGGAGTCCAACGTACAAATGTGTCGATTAGCAGCCCTACGGAGGGATACTGACAGTCCCCACATGAATGGGAGTGCTGAAACCCTCAAAAAACCTTCACATGCTGAGCCCCACCATACCACCGGAGGGAACCCGTGTTGTGGACACCTCAACCGCAATAGACAACAGTCTAGCCCTAACCGCACACTGTGGCCCTCTCATGTGGCACCGCCGTTGTGGACACCTTAACATGCAGAGCCATGAGGCACAGCATAACCACGGTGTTCCGTCGATTCCGGCGCTACCGGGCTCTGTAAAAACTGTTACCTGCACTTTTTTACTGTTGCACAAAGCTAGTGATGCACCCCTCAATCCATATGCATGTCAAGAACCGACTCGCCCTCTCACGAATCTGTCGTCAGATACATGGGGCCCGGTGAATGTCCCCTCCCCTCATGGCCTTCGCTATTGCCTACTCGTAATCGACCACCACACCAACTATATGTGGGTGCGATTCCTGAGGTCGAAAGATGACGCGTGCCCGCAGTTTGAGTCAATATTGTTGGAAATCCGCCATGTGCACGCACGGCACCACTCATGCTCACGCGCTTTCGCCCCCATTCTGAAATTTGACTCAGACTCTGTGTTCGAGGCCACTGCGATTCGCCTTATGTGTGGTTGGTTTGATGTATGTGTCCAACACGTAGCCCCATATGCTCATTACATGCTCGGCAGGGCAGAACGCCCGTGGCACACACTCAGAGACAATGCCTCTGCGTTGCGGCACAACATGTCCGTTCCAAACTCCTTGTGGTCGTGCGCGATAAGCACCGCTGTGTACCTTCGCAACCGTACGTTCAGCCGCACGGTTGGTGTATCCGGTGGCGTTCCCCTCACACTCCTCACGTCGAAAGAGCCCGACGCGTCCAAGTTCTGCGTCTTCGGGTGCATTGTCTTTGCCAAGGTGCCCGATAAACTCTGACGCAAGCTTGGGGAGAAAGCGTTCCACGGCATCATGGTCGGGTACCCACTTGACGCCCCGGGGTATCGCATCTACAGTCCCACTACACGACGTATCACCACGTCGGTGTATGTTTTGATTCAAGAAGGCGCTCCAGGTTTTTTCTCCTCCCTGACCGTCGATTCCATGATCTATGACTGGGCCGACAAGAACAGTGACCGTGGTCCAACACCCAAGTCACACCCCCTTGACCTCGATCCGCGTAGTGCAGACGAGGAACTCGACCTCGACCCCCATGATGCAGCCGAGGCCCCGCCGCTGCCTAACCTCGCCCGTCCAAGCCGCCTACGGTCCCACCCCATTCGCTACGGCGAGCTCGTGGCTCATCTGTCCGACCACCCTCCCGTGTTTATTGCCACGTGCTGCGACCCCAAGGAAGGCAAAGCCACAGAGGGCATCGTCGCGCAGCCAGACATGGCGACGCTAATTACTCCCCCCCCCCCCCCCGCATCTCCACGCGCGACGACCAGTGACATTGCTCTCCTATCGGCTAGGGATTGTGTCAAGCCAACCTCGTACCGCGCCGCCCTCACCAATGCTCAAGCCTATGACTGGCAAAATGCAGTGCAACGGGAGTATGAATCCCTCATGGACAATGGCGCGTGGGAACTCGTTGACCTCCCCGCCAATCACACGGTCGCTAATAGCATGTGGATCTACAAGATCAAGTTGGACACTAAAGGCGAAGGATCTCGCTTTGAAGCTCGCTTTGTCGCCAAGGGTTGCAGTCCACTTGCGGGTCTTGACTATACGGAAACCTTCTCCCCGGTCATCCGCATGGCTAGCCTCCGCCTATTCCTCGCCATTGCCGCCGCCATGGACCTCGACCTCTATCAAGTTGACATCGACACAAGGTTCTGGTATGCCCCCATCACATATGATGTTTACATCCGCCAACCGCTCGGATTTTCAGACGGCACGCGTAAGGTGTGCCACCTCAAACGCCGCCTCTACGGTCTCAAACAATCCCCACGCGAGTTCAACATGCAAGTGCGGGACTGGTTTGTTACCACTGGGTGGCAACAATGTGTCTCCGACCGGTGCATCTACATCTTCCGCACGACTGCATTTGTCTTCGCTATGATTGACCTCTACGTTGATGACATCCCGGCGGCATGGAACGACACGGCATGGCTAACCTCGTTCAAGGCTCGGCTTGGCGCGCGATTCAAGATCAAGGTCTTGGGTGCCCTATCCCAACCCCTCGGCATGCATATCACACGCGACAAGTATGCCCGCACTATCTCTTTGGACCAGTCGAAGTACTTACGTGACATCTTGGACAAGCCCGGCATGACGGACTGCAAATCATGGCCACTCCCTTTCGATCCCGGATTCGTGTCCGGCCTTGCGCTCCCCGCCCCGGCGTGCCCCCCCCCCCCCCCCCCCCCCCCCTAACATGATGACCGCGACAGCCTCTAGCTGCGGGAGGACTTTGTGCTCCTTATCCTGAGAAAATTGCCTCACTTATCAGCCCTTCATGTTGATGGCTAGCGATGCGAACATATCCGTAACTTCAATGTTTCGGCCTCGCGGAAGTGGGTGAATCGCTACTCGGCGCGAAACTTACCCGATGATGCGGCAGACTTTTTGGCGAGTGTGACCGGGTGGGCCCTTCACAAGAAGTCGGTTGTCGACCGTGACACCACTCGCCTTCGGGGTAGGTAAGGCTTCTAAAGTTCGGCCGCTTGCTGCTGGTAAAGTTTTTTCGCGGTTAGCTCACGGTTACGCCATTGCGCGGATAGCGACCGTTGCTGCCGACTATATGAGCCATATACAACGATCGGCTTTCACCAAAGCAAGTATCTAACATGCCAATTGAAATTGAAATTGAAATTGTTCACAACATGTGCCGGCAAACTGGACCGACTGTTGTCTCTCGGGCCACTCTACTTCGCCATACATGACTTATTAGCAAGTTGGGCCTGGGTCTCTTCGACCATGTACACCTATCGACACACCTACCCCACACCTCCCTCCCCACCCCCCAACCCGACATACGCAGACACACTGTAAACACCGTGACTCGCTCCGCTCTCCCGAACCACTTTAACTCCCGCACCTGCAGCTTAACAATGCATAACTACTTATTCGACCTCAACCTAGAACACGGTCTCCCCTCCACCATCGGCAGCCTCGATATCTCCGCTGTCCTCTCCTTCCAATGGGGGCAATACCAGGACCTCTCCAACCTATCCTGCCTAGCTACCACATTAACTAAACTTCACTCCACTTCCTCCGCCACGTACACTGTTATCACTAACAACGAAGTCGATAACCACCACCACCACTCCCAATACCCGAGCCAATGGACGAACCTAGACAACCGAGGCACCCCCCCCCCCGACCGGGGACACCTAACCACTCTCTCCTGGTCCTCACATGACAACACTCACACTTCGGCCTCCTACACATCACTCACACCTCATCCACATAGGTGGACTCTCTTCATCACTCTCCTCCACCCGAACTCCTCACCCGCTCCCTCGCTCTCCTCTCCGACTGGAACCCCTCCCCCCCCCCTCCTGTCGGCACCCTCCGCTTGCTCAACCCTCCTCGGCAAGACGACTCAGACAGAGCATGTTCGTGCGGTACCCACGCCCTCCTACACACCTACTTCATCGCCACTGCTCCCCCCGACCAACCATACAATCCCCCTCCCTTCGACCCCCGAAACACGGTTTACACCCTCCACACTCTCCTATGGAACCACACCTTCCGCTCCGCCCCCCTACCGCAGGGCCGTCACCACCTTCTCGACGCCCTCCACCCCCCCACATTACCCCCCCCCCTCAGCCCCCACCCACTCCTATCCCCCCCTCCCCTCCTCTCCTCCCCCCTCCCTTCCAGCCTCCACCCGTCGAAAGCCCCCCCGACGACCCCCCCAGCACCACCCCCTCCCTCCCCTCCCCCATCCTCCCACACCACACATCCCAACCACTACATTTCATCAACCTCAACACCCGCGGCCTACACACCTCCATTATGGATGTTGAACACCTCTCCACCTCCCACCAACCGGACGTCCTCATACTCACCGAAACCAACCACGACACCCATAAATCCCTCTGGCGCATAGCCCTCCCCCAGTACCACCTCAAAAGCTCCCGACCATGCTACTCACCGGTGCCCCTACCCAACGCAGGAGTTCTCTTCGCGGTCCGCAGAGCCTCATTCAAGTCTGCCACTGTCCTAACCCCGCCCCCCCACCTCATCCCCCATATCGCCGGACTAAAAATCGTCCCCCACTCAGGCACCCCTTACCTCCTGATAGGTACCTACATGCCCCAACTCCACACCCCCAACTGACCCGCCTCTACGCAGAAGTCGCAGCCTGGGGCCTCCGCCTAGCGGACGACCACCCGCAACATCGCACCCGCTGGGGAGGGGACTTCCAATCGACCACCGACACATGTACAGGTCACCGTGCCTTCACCTCCTTACTCAAAACCCACCTCCACCCCCTCCACGACCCCATCCCCACCTTCCCCCGCAGCGGGGGCTGCCTTGACCACTGGCTCACCACGCCTCCTTCGCCTATCACCCTCCCACCATCCTCTTGCTCGATATTCCCCTCCCCCTCCCACTTTACTGACCACTCTGCAATCCACCTCGTCATTCCCGCCCCTTTCACACTCATGGCACACCCCCCCCCCTCCCCATACCCACCCCCACACATATCACACAACGCGCAAACTCACCTTTCGACTCCCCCTCACACCCGACCACATAAAAGCGTACCAATCCAGCACCCCCGACCTCATCAACCAAACGGCCGCCCTCCACGCAGAAATACTCAACACCTCACACACCTCGGCCTCCCCCGACACCCTCGACACCCTAGCCTCACAATTCACCAAACTCCTCTCCCAACACATGGACCACGCAGCCACAGTTTGGCCCCTCCTCCCCGCCAAGAAACCCCGCCCACCCCAAGCGTCCCTTGACCCTACTTGGCTAACAAATAAAACACGCACTCACATACTCAAACTCCGTAAATGCAGCAAAAACAACGGCCCCTCCCCATCGCCCAAGCCCTCTTAAACACAACCGAATATCTCTCCCCTGACGCCATCAAACAACAGTGCCAAGCACGCATACGCCAGCTCCTTCACGCCACCACCACGGATAAGTTAAAGAAAATAAAAACTCGAGCCAATGCGGCCTACGACACCTGCCCCAAACTCTCCCACCGCCAATTGAAAATTAAAAGCGGCCTCCTACCCCCCGCCGGCGCCGCATCCACCCTCCACCGCATTACCAGACCCGATAAAACCACCGTGCTCATCTGGTTCTTCTTGTAAGCAAAAACTCTTGTCTCCGCGCCTAGATTTTCCCCGCTCATTTCCCCGGTTTTTCCTCTGTCCGGTACCCGGGTACTTGTGTGGTAGTCCGACCTTCGCCCGGACCCTCCCCCCTATGATCGCGCGTCCACCGAGCAGCCTTTTTCGAGCATGGACTTCCGCGCTCACCCGGTCCCACACTCTCTCTATATAGGTATGTTAGGGTAGTGAGTGTCGAAAAAGGAGGTGGGGGGGGTCACCGTAGCCGGATCCTTCGGGCCGCGGGTGCACGGAAATTAGTCAAAACCCTCCGTGCGGGGTTTTCCGGCGGCGCCGACCCGGAAGGTCGTCTTCGCCTGGTCATGTCGCTCCCCCCGTGGCGACCAAGCTCCTTGCCGCTCAAGCGTACTCCTCCACCCGGGAGATTTAGCATGTCGACGTAGTTGTCTGCCAGTGAGCGCCATGCCATGGTGTTGCTTCCCAACTAGCTCGACGCCGGGTACGGACATTATTTTTAGTTGCCAAAAAATCCCTCCGTACAAAGCTTTCCGGCGGCGGCTGATCCTGAGGATCGCCGCCACCTCACCTAGCCGCTCCTCCGCTTGCTACCGACCACCGGCATGTGACATGTCGTGCCTCACCCCCGGGAAGATAGGATTGGCACATGGCTGGTCGACGGCCAGTGAGTGTCCTTTCCTGGGGCTACTTCCCGGCTAGCCACCACCGGCTCCAACGCCCGCGTCCCACCGCTGATCCGGCCGTACCCTCCTCGCCACCAACCGCTCTTGATGTACATGCCCCACCCCCCAGAGTAGGGCTGATTAGTATCCAATAGCATTTGCCGCGAAAAAATACATATCGGACGGCTCGAGTGAAGATCTTGGCACCGGTATTGCACATTTTTGTTTTTCAAAAGCCCTTTGTATAGGGCTTTCCCGATATAGGGCTTTCCCGATGATCCCGCGGATCGCGCTGTGGGCCCTCAACCCCCTACCGTGCCAAGCTTGGCCTGGCTACGGGGTTTCCAACGCCCACCACGGGGAGGTCAGGGGATGCCGACGGGTCTACGAGCGCACTCTCCTCCGGGGCCGCCGCCGCTGCGCCGCCGGCGGGCGCCATATTATTGCGACTACTTTACTTTTATACTCTGGCCTCTCTGACTCGACGACGTCATTCATCAATTATAGCGATATTCATTGAAGTTGGTGCAGCTGGTGGCCTGCACTGCTTTTTTCTTGTAAGAATTTGCTTAATAAGTTGGCGCGATGGTACAGGTACAGGTACCTGCAGTGGTGGCTCACCTGAACGGCGAGCCATGGTAGTCAGCGGAGCGCTAGCTTCCTTCGCCGTCCGCGACGGGGGGCAGACGACGACACTCACGTCATCAGGTCTATGGGCGTCAACCGACGTTATTGTTAGTTATCCCAGAGGACTCAGCGACTAAAAGACAGCGGACAGTCGTGTTGACGGTTAGCAGTGACAGTCGTGTGGCCAGAGGTTTCGTCAGTCCCTCTCCGACCGCTCTGTCGGTTTTCTCTTAACACCATGGGCCCCACGGCGGTAATCCCCCTTGCCACAACTACGGAAAGCCAGGAGCTGACGCTGCTGCTGGGCCGTGCGCGGGGGCTTCCCGTGAAGAATATACTTGATCGAAGCAGCGACCCATACTGCGTGATCACGCTCCCGGTGGGTGACGCGAGCAGCGCCGAGCTAGCGACCTTCAGTTTCCAGAGCCGCACATGCCACCGAACCCTCGAGCCGCAGTGGTACGAGGAAATCAATCTGCCAACCTCCAGGGACGAGCAACTAATACAGGTGCATTTATTCTACTACTCACACCCCTACGCTCAATCAATCATCAACAAGCACTGCCACCAGCCCCACCACCCCCCAACAGCTGTCCACTCATCACAGCCGTTGACATCCATCCACGCACTTCATCCGTTTCCACAGCCAGAGCGGATGGGTACTGCGTGGTCATAGATGTGTGGAGGGTCAAGAAGGGGGAAGTTCAAGTTAGGCTGTGAGTGTGGTAGGCTTGTGTGGCTTGTTTAACAGATTGAGATGCACGATGATAAGTTCTGGACGGCGAAACTGCCAGGTTTGGATGGGTTCCACTACATGTGCGCGCTGACGGTGGCGCTGAAGGATGTGAATTACTCTCCCGCATGGTTTACGCTGACGGATAAGGCTGGCAAGCCGGCGGGCGAGCTGGAGCTGCACCGTGTGGCGGAGGGCTCTGTGAAGCAGCGAGTGTATGAGTACAAAAGGTTTTCCAGCAAAGCTGCCAGCATGTTGCAAGGGAAGCTGGGCAGCGCGTACATCATGATGCAGGTAGAGCTATTGGACGTGGATTTGTTCTTCCAGGGGGCAAGGCAGGGGTGGAACAGGGACTACCGATCCGCGCAGCTGATATTTGGGGAGACACCGGAGGCGTTGGCCATTCGCTCGGCGGTGTACTCCCAACATGCATGGCTCTACAACAACTTTCCCTCACCCGAAACAGGCAGCATATCGAGTGGAACGCAGCTGCTGCGGCTGTTTGAATTTGGCCGAAGAAAAGGAAAAGTGCGGTGCGTGGTGCTGTGGCGATGAGTGTACAGAGCAATGAGGGGGGACTGTTTTGCGGCGGAGGAGCCCTCCTGACTGTGTGTAGGTGATGTGGCTGCGTAGGGCCTACACATACGTGATCGTGGATTGTCTGGCAGCGGGGCAGAGGCGGTACCTGTTCCGGTTCAGCGAGACGGGGGTCAAGCTAGCAAAGGACTACCTCAGCAAGCACGCCATGCATGCCAATGGGGCGGGGGAAGTGGTCTACGCGGGCGAGTTTCACGTTGCAGAGGAGGGAGGCGAAAATGTGCTTGTGCTGGACAACAATTCAGGTCTACACCTGCCTCCTCACCTGGACATCCGTCGAGACTGCTTGCTAAGAAATCAAATGGAAATACCTGTAGTAGGAGTGGTTCATGTTGTTCCAATCAATTCACGCACAGCTGAGTGGGTGGATGGATTGGTTGCTCATTACTGCACCAAGGGACGTACGCCCCCGACAAGGCGGTCCTCCCACAGTTGTGCGCCCTGTTTGAGAGGAGCTTCTGCGGCCTTAAGGTGAAAGCTCTTGACCGCAAGAGTGAGGAACTGGAGAGTATGTTATGCTGGCTTAAGCCCTGCCGGTGGGAATCCGCCCTATCCCACCTATTGATGTCAAGCACTTCTCATTACAACGCACTACCTGCCGTCTTCTTGATCGCCATGTCAGTCTCAACACCCTTTCTCTGTTTGAACCGTCAGGGAAACGTCTACCCCTCTGCCGCAGAGCCTCAAGGACGCCCCCCCCGAACTGCTGCCGGAAACGGTGTAGTCATGGCGAACTTGACTACCTACTTCATTCGATACCTAATATATTATAGTCGTACCCGTTGGTGTAAATGTGATGCTAAGACCATGCAGCAGCTGTGAAACTCAGCTGTGCCTCAGCCTGTGCAAGCAGTATAAACCCACCCTTAACTCTCTCAGGTGTGTGTGCTTGTCCTGCACTTGTGCCCCCCCCCCCCCCCCCCCCCCACACACACACACACTCGCACGCCCCTGCTACATTAAAAGTTCTGGCCCGTCTCCTGTTTGTGGAGGTAGATGGAATTGCAGTGAGATAAAGTGGATGCGTCCACAGGGGGTGGCGTTCATGCAGAGGGCGGGGAAAAGGGGATGCATTTAAATGTGGTTTGCTCAGCACACTCCCAATATAGTGAGCACGGCAAACACCAGGAACAGCACGCCCCCGGAGTAGCCGATCATTTTGTCCGACACATGCTTGCCAATCAGAGCGCCGCCCATCACGGCGATCAGGGTCGCAGCAAAGTGGCCCGACAGTGCACCGATGCCGACGCACAGCGCGTTGGTTCCTCCTGCTGCTAGCGCAATCACGGCCAGCATGGAACGGTCGCCCCACTCGGCAGCAAACACCAACGACGCAACCTGTGCAACCCGCAACGAAACGTGACCCCTGACATCCAGCGAAATCACAGACAGGGATTTTCAACTATGGATTACCAATCCAGACTGAAACCTGCAGACAAATCAATGTGAGTGAGTGCGTGCAGTGAGTGGAAAGGGGCGGGAGACCTCTAACACTGACTTCCATGTGCTCCCCACTTTGCCCTCCTTCTCAGCCTGGCAAGAGCAGCAGTCATTGGGGGGATCAGTGGCCGCAACGGTGGCCGGAGCAGGGGAAAGGACGCCCGCTCCCTGTGCGTAAACACAGCCCTGTCGAGGTGGACCACCACTTAGCTTCAGTATGACTCCGCACCTGATCAATAGCTTCTGTAGCCTCCTCAAACTCCTCGCCAGAGTTTTGATCCGGAAGTGCCCACGCGTCCTAAAAGACATCAGGGCAGTATCCAGGCCGAAGAAATCACACGTGAGAAGATAGTAAGCGCAAGCGCCTTTGAAAATCTCCCATTCCACCAAAACACAGTGAGTGTGTGTGCGCGCCCGAGCGCGTCTCTGTTTGTTTGTGTTTGCGTAAGGGCGTGGAGAGAGGGAGTTGATAAATCGGCCACACCTTGATGGAACGGACCCCAAAGTACACCAGTAGCGCAACGGCGATGTATTCCGTCACAGGGAGGCTAGTGGTGAACACATCCGGCACCTGCTTGAATATGACTCCAATCAAGACAGAGATGGCGGTCATGACCTGTCCCGCGAAGAGGGCAGTACACATTCCACGAGATCAGCCCACAGCTCGCCGATACCACTGGGCCGCAGCTCACTCAGCCTCTGCGATTTCGTTAACATAAAAAGCGGAAGGGTGGTTGGACTCACGGCTAGCGCGAGCGCAGCACCCAGGAATGCCTTCAACCGGCCCACCCGCATGGCGCAAATGCCAGCCATGAAAAATGTCTTATCCCCGATTTCGGAGACAAACACCAAAGTGAATGACGCCGCAAAGCCGTAACGGAAAAACATCTGCGCGAGGCGAAAAGAACCGAGCGTGCCACATCAGTGGAGCCATTCAGGAGCGTCACAACTCTCGCTGTGAATGAAGCAGTGGATGCCAGTCTCAAGTTTGCTTTTTAGGCGAAGCAAGAGGTAAATGGGTAGGACAACTGCCCACGAGAGTGTACCTGGACTAAGGAAGCGGGTGTGTGCCCTGTCGCGCCCCAAACAGCAGCGAGCGCCAACAGGACAGCACCAGCACTGCCAGCCAGCCACTTACCCCTGCGATGTGGCGCAACAGGTCGCTTCAGAATGCGTGTCACGGGAGGGGGGAGTCAAGCAGACAAGGTCACATGAGAGCCGATAGAGTAAAAATCACTGCCACCCGCTGAGCCACACAATACTGTTTGCACACATTTGATACACTCGAGAGAGCCCAACCTCTCCCACAAAACGCACGAATTTTCTTTATCTGTCTGTCTGTCTGACAGCCTAACACGCGCTTGAATAAATCAGATACTCTGTGAACCCCCAGAATAGCATATACAAACCCCCCACCCCCCACCCCCGTTTTGCAGACAAACACAATCTCATACGCCTACCCTACCATCAGGACACACGCACACACACCTTTATCAAGCCCATCTTACAATCAAAGCACGGAGTCCCCACTTCCTGACAGAAACCCCACATCTCCATATCAATGCAACAGTGACAGCGCAAGCAGCGAGGATTCAGAAGACCAACACTTGGGGCTACGAACCATTGAATGCTGTTCTCCGGCTCTGAGTCACTTCCCTCTGCGCTAGCTACCCCAGCTGTTGCCTGCAACACCTGCAACCCGCCAGGCCGTGTCCTGGAACAAGGCGAGCGGAAGGGCGTACACGAAACGCCTGTCGCAGACACGGCGAAATCAAGCAAAGCGGGGTTGTCTTGACGCCAAGACCGCACGCCCAAGTCCATGCTCAAATGCATAGCCTAGCTCTCAAGCTGACGAAGGAGCATCCCCTTTAATCCCAACTGATAGAAGTGCAGTGAGCTCGTGTGAGCTCTACTTTGGTCAAACGCACCGGCGGTTTTTGCGGGACACCTCCGCGACGGGGCGAGGGCACAGGTAGACCGAACACAAGTCCGGGGAGGGCCAGCGCACCCGCGGGTACGCAAACCAACAATCCCATTGCGCTGAGGAGTGGACACGCTCAGTGAGGGTCCACCCATGTTTGCTGTGGCGCTCTGCGGTTCGCTCCTTCCGCCTACCGGTCGTGAGTCGTGACCGCAAAGCCGGCACAGCAGCCGTCAGTTGGGTGGGACCGCAGCCATCACCGCAGTGAGCTCATGACCTAACAACTGCATATGACTGAGTGGATATACGTATCTGGCGCAAATGCAGACACACACACGCGGGGACACCGTAGCGCCGCTGCCCTGAAAGAGGGCGGTCAGACAGTCGGTCCGTCGATCAAGTGACGAGCATTTTACCTCGAAGCGCAAAACGTACCGCCGGCTCTGAGAACTCCAAGACGCCCTTCCCTCGATGCGACCTTCCTTGCCTAAAAGCTAATACGGTAGCAGTGAAAGTTTCGCCCCACCCGTAAGATTTCTCGCGCTGGTCCTTGCCGAGTGAAATAGCGGAGACGAGTGTGAGGAGGTGATTATTGCGACACTGCGCGCAGCGGCTATTATATCCCGAAGCAAGTGAGGACAACTCACAGACTTGCAGAAGACAACAAGAAAAAAATGGAGCGACTGCAGCTTTAGGGTTTGGAGGGGGTTTCTGCACCTGTAGCGATAAGACGCAGGGGCGATGATGAGAGGCAGAGAGCGGTCAGAGTCCTTTTCCAGGAGGGACGCTGGGCTGTAAAAAACGGATAAGACTGGGCTCAATTCCCGAATTGTTGAATCCAGGTAGGACTCCAGGCTGGCAAAGTGAGCACAAAGCACCGACAGGGTGGCAGGCGGGGCGGCAAGTATGCGGCGGTGTGTCATTTTGGTGGCCACTGATGTTCAACAGTTGCCATATTTGTGACAGACAGTACGCGCGCAAAGAAGTTGGAAGACCGCATACGAAAACGGTATCAAATATTCTTACAAGAAAGAGCAGCGGAGACCACCCAGCAATAAGAAGAAAAGATGAAAAAACATAAGCCCAACAGGGAGGCATGCCACATCATCAGCACTGCCCTCCTGCAAAGCGTCACGGAGATAGGAACCCAACCCAAAGTACCATGAATAGCAGCAGAAAGACGTTGCATGAATTCTCGCCGCACATCCCCAAAAACGCCGAAAAGGAACATAAGTAGTGCGACAAACGAAGTGCGGCATACGGACGTACATGTCATAACGCAATAAACAATGAGAGTTAGTAGCACCCATGCCATGGAAGCGACGAATAACCACCAAAATTTCTAGGCGATAAACCAACTCAGCTGCCATAGGCGCCAACCGAGCCCCATCCTCCATAGCGAAGGGATAGTAGTCATGGGCCAAATGAACCGAAGGCGTACCAACTACCATCCAAAGCGGAAGTGCGGAGGTCCGCATCGAGTTTGATGTGCTGAGCTTCCAATGCAAGACTGCCCGGGAGTGGGAGGCTAGCACTTACACGAGAAACATTGGTGCTCTTGCGAGCACTTGTAACCGTCACATCAACAACAAGATGACGGTGTGGAGCCATGAAGTCAATACCAAGAGCACGGGCACCGGGGGATGTGGTCCATAAGCATAGCAACTGTGGAGCGCTCACCCGACATAAATGTGACGAGTACAGTCATGCAAAAGTATATTACATGACATTGTACAAGTACTCGTTACTAATTCCAATTCGTGCTTTTCCATTCGAAGGACGTACAACGTGGGTACGTCGCTATTGCAATATTAGCAAGGGTTCTGATGCGTAATGTGCGACTAGTACCTCCCGGTACGTATATATACGCACAATAAATCTAACCAACCAGATGACGCGCCAAGCGAGATTTCCTATGCAGAATGAGCCGCGTCGTGATTCTCAATGCTAGACGAGCCGCGTCGCTAGACAGTTGACGACGGTTTGAAAGCCGTAACGCCTGACACGTAAGCGAGTGTGAGCATGCGTAAGCTATCAAGGCGGAAAGCTATTTAAGCCCAGTGCAATAGCGAGAGGTGACATAACCATTTAACAATTCCTTTGTTCGATTACAATATACTGCTAAAGTACAAGCAGTAAGACATCTTCTCATCTTCTCCAATCTGCACCAACATTCTGCCATCAAGCAGTGTCTGAACAGAACAGATTTGTGCTAGCAATTAGTTTTGGAAGGCTAACCGCCACACTTGTTTCGGAGCTCTTTGGTCGACGCGCGTTTTCGTTGTCATTTGATTCGCTCGACGTTGCTTGATTGATTCGGAATGGCGTTTGTTGGACCTGGTCGTTACGTTGTGGTCGTACTTCACGTTGGAGGGACTAAGCTTTCCGACATTAAGTTGGTGTTACAACGAGAGCCTCCTTTTGGTAAAACATGGTTTCCGGCTAGTTCGGTGTCGACTAACGAAGAGCATGTCGATGCTGTTGTTCGTGAGTTACATGAGGAAACTGGCCTTATTTGACTCCTAATGATTTAACGTTGTTGAGTGACGCACCGGTTCGAGTCGCGTTACCTGTCGGACACCAAGTCGCTTACGTCTATACGGCTTCCGTTCATGTTCCGTATGTTACCACCCATTTGCGTACACATGCTCAGCTCAAGCTGGTTGTTACAACTCAGTCGACTATCAATCCGGATGTCTCACGTTGTACCGGAGACACTCGATGTAGGTGGTTTGACTCTTACGCCCGCCAAGACGGGGTTACTTCCTGCTATGAAGCATAAGAGCGAGTTACTTCACTTTGGTTTCGTGACTCGGTGGGAGATTTTTCGTCGTGCCGTCTATACATCCCAGGCACTGTTCTATGACGATGCGTCATTCCCGAGGCAGTTATTCATGTACCCCCGGTTTTCGTCGGTTGATTCTGGACATCTTTGGCGTCTTGTTCGTGGATACATTAATCAGTTGGGTGGAGAGACACCGACTGATTTACGTGTGGGAACGCCGATACCTACAACCAATTTTGCTGGCCTACTTGTGACCCTAACTGAGACTCAACGTAAGGCGGCGGCTACTTCGCCATATCAGTATGGCGAAGACGCCCGTGTGCTAGAAGATTGGCTTGAGGCGCAACCGCAACGCTTCCTTTTGCTTGGAATTACGGTTGACTCTTACGACTTAGATATATGGGTTACTTCACAGTTCTCTAGACCCCTTAACGGCTTGTGGTTAAACCGTAAGCAGCAGGCAGTTATCCATGCTACGTTTGACTTGCTTGTCGCGGAGCTACGGAAGACATCTATGCTCCCCAACATACGAGACGACGCGATTAACGCTATGCTAAGTCTTACGCAAGGCAACATGAGTTACGCTCGCTACACCCAACAGTTCAACGACTTCTTACGTCGGTCTCGTCAGCAACTTACGGCTGATGTCCAGTGTGTTCGGTTCATCAATGGCATGGCTAACTTTGAGTTAAAGACTCAAGCCAAGTCGCATCGATCACAAAAGGGTTACGACATCAAGCATGTGGGGCTACAAAATTTTCTTAATGATATCGTGACTGATTCGCCACAACTCGGAGGTGTGAGTTCAATAGCATGCCCATCTACAACACCTTGAGGAGGACAACCGTCCAGAAAGCGCAATTTTGATGACCCTTTAGTGGGAGCGTCTAAGATCTAGAAACGCAACGGTGGTGGTCGTGGCCGTGGACGTGGAGGAGGTCAAAGTGGTGGTCGTGGCCGACCTTCCTCAAACTCTTGCCGAATTGATTTCAACAGGCGCCCGCCGGCGGCGCAACGGCGGCGGCCCCGGAGAGGGGTGCGCTCGTAGGCCCGTCGGCACCTACCTCTACCTCCACGCGGTGGGCGCTGGTAACCCCATAGCCGTGCCGGGCATGGCACGGTAGGGGGCTGGACGAGGTACCGACAGCTGCGATCCGCGGGATCAGCAGTTGTCGGGAAGCCCTATACGGAGGGTTTCGGAAAAATATAGTATCCGTACACCGGCACAGGGATCTCCCGCTCGGCTAGTCCGATATGTCTTTTCCGCGACTAAATACTCGCAGACACTCTCCCGACGATGGGGCGGGGGCGGCGTTTGCGAAATACTTTTTGGCGAAGAAGGGTACGGACGGATCAGCGGAGGGACGAGGGTGTTGGAGTTGGCGGCGGACAGTTGGGAAGCAGCGCTAGGGCACGGCGCTCGCTCGCTATCGCCAGCCATGTGAGATTTAAGCCTCCCCTGGGGGCGAGGCTTGATGCTACGCATGACGGAGGTGGGTCTGTTAGAGTTGGGAACGGATAGTTACACGGAGGTCGTGCCGGCCCCACAGGGGGGCCGGCTTGGGTGACTAGAGAAGTGAGAGGAGTGAGATGGCGGCCGGCGAAGGCACCGGCAAGGCCGGCCGACCGCCACTAATAGGGAATAGAGTACCGCTAATAGCATAACACTAAGTACTAGAATGACAAATAGCTACCTTGTACATAAGTACTATGCAACGGGATGCTAGTGCTAACACCCCCCCTCAAGGTAGCCGAGGTCTTGACGTCGTCCTAGCTTGCGTTGAGGAAGGTGTCATCTTGATCGAAGGTGTAGTGCTTGTAGCGTGTGTCTCCGGCCGGGTAGGTGTAGCGACATGCGCTCACAAGAACGTGCCGCTACCGGCGAGTTGCCGATATGAAGCAGCTCTAAATGTACTGCGTAGTGTACTATTTTGACATGTAGCGGGAAAAACTGTCCACGGGGGAATTAGCCGACGCATGAGAGCGACCGGCGAGGAAGAAGCACAGCCAACAAGGTCGTTAGGAGCGTGTAGGCACGCAAAAAAAAAACATAGACGGGCGCTCGTGTTGACTCCCCCCTTTCGCCGTGGGAA
Organism: Tetraselmis chui; assembly: GCA_026401115.1. Classification (NCBI taxonomy): domain Eukaryota; kingdom Viridiplantae; phylum Chlorophyta; class Chlorodendrophyceae; order Chlorodendrales; family Chlorodendraceae; genus Tetraselmis; species Tetraselmis chui. The sequence continues at coordinate 72,340 of JAPMLY010000303.1, forward strand.
AGTTAAGCTCCTCGCTAAGTACGGTGAGCGTTGCGGCATTGCCTCGGGAAAAAACAATAACAGTACTAATTAAAGTACGCACGGGCCGAATTTTCGCGGGTCGGTCTAAAAAAACAGATCCGGTCGGTAGGCTGAAGGCTAGGTGAGACTGAAAGCTGAGTGGGGCGAACGTGGCGCCGGGCGCTTTACACACGCTCTTCTCCTTTTTACGTGGGAGATGGTAGGACAGTCGCGGACAACCAACTCGAAGGCGAAGCGTGGGGTCGGTGGGACGATGAATTACTAGCGTGGCGCCGAGCGCTTTACACACGCTCTACTCTTTTTTACGTGGGAGTAGGTAGGACTAGCGTGGCGCCGAGCGCTTCACACGCGCTCTTCTCTAGTGTAACTTGGTGGAGGGCCCATAACATGTTAGAGTTGGGAACGGATAGTTACACGGAGGTCGTGCCGGCCCCACAGGGGGGCCGGCTGTGGTGACTAGAGAAGTGAGAGGAGAGAGATGGCGGCCGGCGAAGGCACCGGCAAGGCCGGCCGACCGCCACTAATAGGGAATAGAGTACCATTAATAGCATAACACTAAGTACTAGAATGACAATTAGCTACCTTGTACATAAGTACTATGCAACGGGATGCTAGTGCTAACAGGGTCGCAGCCGGAGGAGCGGCACGGTCTGACGGCGGCGGTCCTTAAGATCGCCCGCCGCCGGAAAAGCCCGGTACGGGGGGTTTTTGGAAAAATTCCCGTACCCACCATCTTTTGAGGACCGGCGACTCGATCCTTGTGTTCTTCCAACCCCTTCCCTAGTCGGTACCCGGTTATCGATAGGCTGCCTCATGCAGTGTGTCTAGGGTTATCGTAACGGCACACTGCTCATAAAGGTGGCCCCCTAACAACGTAAACCACCGGGGGAGGGTACGGACAGCCACAACGCGATCACATAGGTGCTGGAAACAGACGGAGAAAGGACAAGGGACAAGAGAAAATCTGGCTTGGAGGCAGGAGAGCCAGCCGGACACCGTCTGCAGCCTAGTTATTTTCTCTTCTCAGCCCCCGAAGGAGGAGAGAAGACTCGGCTAGGTGGCGAGCTGCGTCGGGAGGAGCAGCTAATACCTCGGGCGGGGTTGAGCACGGATCGAGACGGGACCGACGACGACCTATGCGAGGGGGTTTTTCACATGCCTTTCCCCCCTAGCTCCGGCACGACCGGAGTCGCACATGAGCCGAGGTCATGCAGGTTCGCCTCGACAAGCTCAAGCTGGACAACCTTCCTAATCAGCGACCCCGTAGCGGTTGGAGCAGGCCGCGTATCGTGGAGACTAGCGACATTTTATATTTCATAATGTATCCAAAAAAAACACGTATAGATCAGAAAATAATAAATACCTGGATACGGGTATGTTTTAGACGGTATCGTCACTGCCATTGGAGAGGTTGGGATTAGTGGTTCACGGTCTACCTCACGCTTCTAAGTCCAACATTTGTTAGGCATAGCACACTGGGGGGCCAGAGACAACAACCGGTTTTTATTGGTATTGTTGTAAACAATTTCATTTAATTACATTTCATTTCAACACTATCGACAAAGAGTTAACTCCCGAAGAGCGCAAGCGGCATATGGAGGAGGGATTTTGTTTCAAGTGCCACAAGAAGGGACACCGACTGTTTCAATGCCCCGACCTAAAGGGCAAAGCGCCAATGGACGTGACATCTAAGAAGTAATATTGGTGGCAAGGCTATTCTACTAGCGAACTGGAGCAGCTGGCTGCATCTATTGGTCGTCCTGAAATACTGTTAGCGACAGAGGTCGTCGGAACATGTTCGACATCTCCATCGACTATAGTCGCGACACATGCCATAGTAGTAGCATGTCGTCGTCGTCAGACAAAGCAGAGACAAAGTCGTAAACCTGTAACTAGACGTTTGATTGATTGGAAACTGGTTGACTCTGTTTTCGAACCTATGCACGCACGCTTTGACTTTACCTTGGAGGGATGTGTTGATGATGAAGGTCTAAACTCGCACGGTGACTTACCTCACTATTCGCCGAGTGACTCGATTCTCGAGAGGGATTTGTCATGAGAACGGGTGTTCATTAATCCACCCAGGGAGTTGGCTGAGCATATTCGACAGCATTTTGAGAGTTGTCGTCGAACAGCTCCAACATCTACGCTGGCTGTCTTTGCTCTACCTAAATGGGCGAAGTTCACTCAGCTCTGTGGAAGGGTTACACGAAAATGCCATCACCGGGAATTGAACCCGGCATCTCCGTGTCCGGAGCCGTACGCCGTAACCAAGTACCGCGCCGAGAAGTCGGTACCCATTGGGGATATATCTGATATGTATACCCCCGAACTGCCCGAGCAACGGGCTCCCGCAGTACATCCACCATTGGCGAGATAGTAGGGCCAAGACTCCCCCGGAGTACAACGTACGGATGTGTCCATTATCATGCCACCACGGGGATCTCACAACATTCCCCCTAATGGACACCATCCGATCAACTCCGGTCAAACCCTAGCAACCCGCGTCATACGCGGAGGGCCCATAACCTGTGGAAGGGTTACACGGAAATCCCATCATGGGATTGCATGCGTAGCATCAATCCGGAAGCGAATAAAATTCCAGAAAGCGCCAAGCTATAACAAAGGAAAGCAAGCCGATCTTCACGTCACACGAGTCGGCGTTCGGGGGTTCAAGCCGGCTCCAAGCGACACAAACAAGTCGCTACCAGCCGGGTATCGAAGTAAAGCTACAAACACAAGCAAGAGTCTGCCACTTTGTGAGCCAGCCGCACCTCACGTATCGTGCGACACCACAAAGGTCTACCACTCTTCGAGAAGCAAGCTCTAGGTTCCAGTCAAGACAAATGACTCCAACAACTAGCAGCTAGAGGAGTATGGCTTCGGCCAATCCAAGGTGGATCCCGGCATTTACGTCTTCATAAAGGAGGGTGAGCTTTATGTCTTGGCGTTGTACGTGGACGACAGCATCATCATCAGACCAGCGGGTAGCTTCATCGTTGGGTTCAAATCGGCTTTCGGTGAAAGATTCAACGTGCAAGACCTCGGTCCGGTGTCTTGGTTGCTTGGCATGACAGTCGAGCGTGATCGTGGCAACCGCATCATCAAGATTGGACAACAACAATACGTATTAGATATGTTGGAGCGCTTCAACATGATGGACTGCAAGCCAATGGGCTCACCTATAGCGGTTGATGCTTTGAGCAATTGTGTGGAGACGTCGACGTCAAAGTTGTCTCCCATTTCAGTGCCGTACCAAAGCTTGATCGGTAGCTTGCTCTACGCTTCTGTAAGCACACGGCCCGACATCACCATGGTTGTTAGCCACCTTAGCATATACATGTCCGACCCCTCTCAGTCACATTGGGAGCAAGCCAAGAGGGTGCTTCGCTACCTCAAGGGGACCGCAGATTCGGTGCTGATGTATGGTGGCGCTCCTTCATCAAAGGTGGTAGGATGGTCAGATTCTGACTACGCAAGTGACATTGGCGAGCGGCGCTCTCGCACGGGGTACGTGTTCATGCTCAACGGTGCAGCGGTGAGTTGGAAGAGTCAGCGGCAACAGACTGTGGTGTTGTCGACAGCGGAGGCAGAGTATATGGCGCCGACTGCGGCCACTCAGGAGGCGATATTTTTGAAGCAACTGCTCCATGAGTTTCACCAAGACTCCGGGTCTGCCAACACCATTCACGAGGACAATCAGAGTTGTATCGCACTCAACAAGAATAGCATGACGACCGGACGCAACAAGCACATGGACGTGAGGTACCACTTTTGTCGGGAGAAGGTGGAGAGCGGAGACATGAAGGTGCAATATTGTGGGCCGGAGAACATCCTTGCTGATGTGCTAACCAAGCCATTTGTGAGTGCAAGGCACGGAAATTTGTGCAATGCCATCATGGGATTGCCTACGTAGCAAGGGGGAGTGTTGCGCGACATAGTTTTGTGTGGTAATCAAGTTGCTACACAGCAATGTTGGTCAAGTAGCATCGTGATAGTACGGCTGTGACTCAGCACTATAAGATGATAAGCCAATCAGCAATAGAGAGGATTAGGTTGCTGATGGTGGCAAGTTGCTGAGCGTTAGATATCATCTAAAGGCTCGGAATATACGTTGGCGCGTGCTCACCACAAGGTGAGTGCGTGTCATGTGATAGGCAAGTGCTAGGCACTTGCTGAGGGTGAGATGATATGCAGTGTCACTCACCGAGTGTAAGTATTCCTTATCGCCCCCTCAACTTTGACAAGCTCACTAAACACTGGAAACTCTACCAAGATTTCCCAGCACGGACACAGCTTTTTACTCGTCAATCACTGGAGAACCCATCTCAGCAAGAGGTGGTTGCTCCAGTTCCTTGGCATGTACATCTGTGGTTAGTCGACGTTGACTGTCCTTTTTACGATCAGACTTCGCCTACATTACCTTACCAACCCACCTCGGTACGTGTACCTCCTGTCGACACGGGAGAGTTCATCGCTACGCTACAACAATTTTCCCCGCCAGTTACAACACTTCTGACTGACCTCACAGAAGCTCGACCGTAAATTCGAACCGAGATGACTGTGAAAACTCATGATGGTGGACACCTGATTACTAGCTTGGTGGATTGCGCAGCGGCTCTTGACTTCGTGTCTGAGGACTTCGTACAACGCTTCGCTTTACAGACTCGTAAGTCTCTGACCAAGACACTTGTTCGACTTGCCAACGGACAACGTTTGACTTCGTCGACAGTCTGTGATATGAGTTTTGAGTTGGCTCGTCATGAATTTCAACGGACCTTTTTACGTCTTACGTGACTTACGTGTTGGTGATTTGATCCTCGGTTTACCATGGCTTCATGACGAACATGCCGCTTTACAATTTGGTATTACCTGGATTTTTACTCTTATGGATGGCACAACAATGGAGACTCATTTGGAGGAACGACGTCTTGAGTGTCTACTTTTGTCGTTTACTAAAGTTTAGAAACTTATGCGTAAGACGCGCCGCAGCAGGGGACGAAATGCAGAATTCTAAGTAATTGAACTTACGCCAGCCGCCGACCAACCAACCGAATTTCACACAGGAGAGGAACTAATTGCAGACCAACGTGAAAACTTCCGGTCGATACTCTACGATGACTTCCCGGAGTTACTGCAGCCTGTGGACTCTCCACATGTAAGCCGACAGTGGGATCATCCCATTGATACAACTGGCCCGATGAAATGTCAGCGGCTTAACATATTGTCACATGCGGAGCGCGTTAAGCTGAATCGACAGCTCAAAGACGCCGTGGATGCTGGTTTAATACGTCCCATCTGTTGTAAGTAATACCGCATACGTATTAGTTGCAGATAGCTACTGTAAGCTATTCTAGATATGATTAGTACATGTCTAGATCGGACATACCGATAAACTGTTTGACTCGGTACAGAGCTGTCGCTAGGCTACTGCTTTCACACTTCTGTTGTCCCGACACCACGCATGTAGGCTGGTTGTCGCTGTAACTGTTCCGTTTGCGGGACTGTGACTGTAACTACGTTTGCGTACGTTATCTTCCACACTAACTGTGTTTGCATGGTTCAATAGGTTATGGGCCCCCGCCTCACGTCACTCACCCGCGACAACCTGGTTCGGCGAGCTGCGATCGACAGCTCTCCCGCAGAAGGCAAGTTTCTATAGACACCTAGTACTTTCAACTTGTAGTCGGCGGTATCGCCAGTATAAACTGCGATTTTAAAACCCGCCACCACCCTCTTAAGTCAGCCACCCGCCGGAGATAGCCAGCCACCCACACCGACGCACTCGTCGTGTGTGGACAGGGTGCACACATGTCCAAGCTGGAGAACGGGGGGGTGCACTGTCGGGTGAATACGCATCCACAGGTTGCACGCTAGCCGTAGCTTACCTCTTTTATTTTTATATTAGCTTACCGACTAGGCCATCAGCGCAGCGCTCCACCTGTCATGGCCTTGGCCTCGACTTGTGCCCCACACTGGGTGGAGGATACAGAGAAGGTGCTCTGAGACACCCCGGGGCTACAGGCCGAGGGGTCGGTGGGCATCAGGCCGTCTCTTTGCATACCGCTGTTAGGCACGAGTCCGGCTAGCGGTTTTTACCGCTGCCTGTTTTTTAATCCAGCTCTTTCTTTTTCGCCCTCTGTCGAAATGGCGCAAAAAACCCCGCATGTTGCACCTGTTGATTCCCCTGACCCAGGCTCTCAGCAGAGCACTGTCCATACCACCCAGGGTGTTCTCGAGCTGCTGCGTGTGCAACTGACGCGCCTTGACGCGTATCTCGACTCGCGGTCGGCCGCCATTGCTGCTCTTCCTGCTGCGGGTGCTATATCGCACCCCCCTGTAGCTCAGCGCCGCCACGATGCTCACCTCGCACACTTTCCGGACGGCCACCACCTGCACACCCTCCCCCTCGAACACCCCCCGGATACTCTCGCGCTGATCTTTGCACAAGTGGCGCGCTTGACAGCTTGTTTCGACTTGCAGTCGGCCACGGGTGTTGTTGCTGCTGCGGGTGCTAATCCGCACCCCCATGTCGCTCAGCGCCGCCACGTCGCTCACCTCGCACACTTTCCGGAGGGCCACCACGTGCACACCCTCCCCCTCGAACACCCCCCGGATCCTCTCGTGCTGCTTGTTGCGCAAGTGGCGCACTTGACAGCTCGGTTCGACTCGCAGTTGGCCGAGGATGTTGTTGCTGCTGCGAGTGCTATTCCGCACCCCCCTGTCACTCGGCGCCGCCACGATGCTCACCTCGGACACTTTCGGGACAGCCACGTCGTGCACACCCTCCCCCTGCTTGTGCGTCCTCAGCCTGGCTACGCCCCACAGGACGCACAGTCAGCCATGCCTGCTGCTACAGCTGCAGCTCCTGTTGGCGACCCCGCCGTCGCACAACGCCGCCCCGATGCGCACCGCGAGCCCTCGCGCCCCGAACTCGTAGGTGAACACTTGCAACCACCCCCCCAATACCCCCCGGCTGATTCTATCCTACACAGCGACCCCTCCCATCACAACATCGCGGTTAAACAACTCTCGCCACCCCCCTCCCACCCCCCCGTTGGATATGCCCCTCACCACCCCATACCTCTCATCCCAAAGGCGCCCTTTCACGGCGTCCCCCCCTCCCGTGACCACCCGAATTCGTACGCCCCGCCGTCCCCAATGGCTGGCCGCTCTCCATTTCCGGGTGGCCCACCTCTACCCTTCCATGGACATCACTCTTCCCAAGCCAAGCGTGGCGACCACACCTCCCGTGGCCGTCGTCGCCCCACCGTTGACCCCATAGTCATCGGGCGACCGACACACGCAACCCCCGACTTTGACCCAGACGTCCACCCCAGTCTCTTGGGCAGCCCCCACTACGCCCCCGTCTGCACGCGCCCCGCTGTCTCCCCGGTCTTGCGCATCCTTGGCTCCGCCCAAGCCTCACCCACAGAGGCACAATGGCGCGCTCTGCAAAAGGTCCTCCGCTCCCTTCATGCGCCTGACGTTGGGGGGGGGCCTGGACCACAGCCTCCAACTCACAGGCTTTGCCGACGCTGCCATGCTCACCAAACTCCTCCCAAGACATGCACTTGCAAGACACCGAAGTGCGATCATTGGAGGACATGACCCAATGCAACGCTCCATCCCGTAGCTACCTGCAGGGGGAGTGTTGTAAGTAATACCGCATACGTATTAGTTGCAGATAGCTACTGTAAGCTATTCTAGATATGATTAGTACATGTCTAGATCGGACATACCGATAAACTGTTTGACTCGGTACAGAGCTGTCGCTAGGCTACTGCTCTCACACTTCTGTTGTCCCGACACCACGCCTGTAGGCTGGTTGTCGCTGTAACTGTTCCGTTTGCGGGACTGTGACTGTAACTACGTTTGCGTACGTTATCTTCCACACTAACTGTGTTTGCATGGTTCAATACCATCTACATTGAGTTCGGCTCGCCAATTCTTTTTGTGCGCAAAGCTGATGGCTCGCTTCGATTGTGCATTGACTACAATGGCCTTAATGAAGTTAAGCGTAAAGATGCTTACCCACTTCCGCGTGTGGACGACGCGCTTGATGAGCTTAAGGACGCGAACTTCTACACCCATCTCGACCTCGCCTCTGGCTTCTGGCAAGTTCGAGTGCGTGATCAAGATATCCACAAGACGGCGGTTCAGACCCCTGATGGCTTTATGGAATGGGTCGCCATGCCGTTCGGACTATGCAATGGTCCAGCTACTTTTCAAAGAATGATGAAAGACATACTTCGCGACTTTTTACATAAGTTCGTTACTCTCTACCTCGACGACGTCTGTATTCAGCGTTGACCTCGAGGGACGGTACATTAAGCCCCTCAAACTTTCCTGGCAAGGAAAGCTAGCGCTTAGCACAATTCAATTTATCAAGCGTTTGCACGTCATGAGAAACCCCCAAAATTCGGAGAACTGCACTACGAACGGCCCTCTCTGCAATAGCCCTATTATAACCGCTATGCTTTTGGATACCTGTAGGAACCTATGTCGGACAACATCACACTAACACCGCCATGTCATCGGAGCATGGTCAAGTGATAGCCATATTCTAAGCTATTGCATTGTGATGAGGAGTCGGGCATGAGAGAACGGAGAGTTTCTCAAGGAGTGACGGGTATGTGGCATTTAAGGTCTTATATTAGACCATGATTAGCCATTGTACCGCATTCTTGCCCCTCACGGGTATCGAACCCGGGACCTTCGGCACACTAGGCCACAAGCTTCACCAACGCGTCGGAAAAGAATGAATGTCGCGTATTGGCCTTCTTGCCAATAAGTTCTATTTGACGACATTACTACGCCCCCCCCCCCGAACTCTCCCCGGACCGCGGCCCGGCTCCGAAACCATTTAGACAGTTGACCTCTCAAGCTAACTTCTGACACGGAATTGTTTCTACTTGCTGTTGCTATCTCTGCAGATGGAAGTGTGTATGGAGAAAGTTGGAAGATATGTCTAACTATATAGTGAGTTAGTATTAGAATCTAATTAAACAAAGATATGGCAATTTGTGTTTGTCACCTCCATCCATGTTGAGAGACATAGTTTTGTGTGGTAATCAAGTTGCTACACAGCAATGTTGATCGAGTAGCATCGTGATAGTACGGCTGTGACTTAGCACTATAGGATGATAAGCCAATCAGCAATAGAGTGGATTATGCTGATGATGGTGGCAAGTTGTTGAGCGTTAGATATCATCTAAAGGCTCGGAATATACGTTGGCTTGTGCTCCCCACAAGGTGAGTGCGTGTCTGTTAGCACTAGCATCCCGTTGCATAGTACTTATGTACAAGATAGCTATTTGTCATTAAAGTACTTAGTGTTATGCTATTAGCGGTACTCAATTCCCTATTTGTGGCGGTCGGCCGGCCCTGCCGGCCGCCATCTCACTCTTCCCACTTCTCTAGTCACCACAGCCGGCCCCCCTGTGGGGCCGGCACGACCTCCGTGTAACTATCCGTTCCCAACTCTAACATGTTATGGGCCCTCCACCAAGTTACACTAGAGAAGAGCGTGTGTAAAGCGCTCGGCGCCACGCTAGTCCTACCTACTCCAACGTAAAAAAACAACAGAGCGTGTGTAAAGCGCTCGGCGCCACGCTAGTAATTCATCGTCCAACCGACCCCACGCTTCGCCTTCGAGTTGGTTGTCCGCGACTGTCATACCATCTCCCACGTAAAAAGGAGAAGAGCGTGTGTAAAGCGCCCGGCGCCACGTTTGCCCCACTCAGCTTTCAGTCTCACCTAGCCATCACCCTACCGATGCTCGCGACCGGATCTGGTTTTTCAGACCGACCCGCGAAAATTCGGCCCGTGCGTACTTTAATTAGTACTGTTATTGTTTTTTCCCGAGGCAATGCCGCAACGCTCACCTTACTTAGCGAGGAGCTTAACTTTTCCACGGCGAAAGGGGGGAGTCAACACGAGCGCCCGTCTATGTTTTTTGCGTGCCTACACGCTCCTGACGACCTTGTTGGCTGTGCTTCTTCCTCGCCGGTCGCTCTCATGCGTCGGCTAATTCTCCCGTGGACAGTTTTTCCCGCTATATGTCAGAATAGTACATTACGCAGTACACTTGGAACCGCTTCATGTCGGCAACTCGCCGGAAGCGGCACGTTCTTGTGAGCGCATGTCGCTACACCTACCCGGCTTGAGGCACACACTAAAGCACTACACCTTCGATCAAGATGGCACCTTCTTCAATGCAAGCTAGGACGACGTCAAGACCTCGGCTTCCTTGAGGGGGGGTGTTAGCACTAGCATCCCGTTGCATAGTACTTATGTACGAGGTAGCTATTTGTTATTCTAGTACTTAGTGTTATGCTATTAGCGGTACTCTATTCCCTATTTGTGGCGGTCGGCCGGCCCTGCCGGCCGCCATCTCTCTCTTCCCGCTTCTCTAGGCACCACAGCCGGCCCCTTTGTGAGGCCGGCACGACCTCCGTGTAACTATCCGTTCCCAACTCTAACAAAGAACAATATATTAATATTAATAACTCTAGTGATAGGCAAGTGCTAGGCACTTGCTGATAGTGAGATGACATGCAGTGTCACTCATTAAGTGTAAGCATTCCTTATCGCTCCCTCGACTTTGACACGTTATGGGCCCTAAAGCTTCTAGTTGTTGGAGTCATTTGTCAGGACTTGAACCTAGAGCTTGCTTCTCGAAGAGTGGTAGACCTTTGTGGTGTCGCACGATACGTGAGACTCCGGGAGTACATCAGCGTATTCGGTCAGCCCTTTGTCATCTCCTTTTCTGAGCCGTGTTGCCCGCCTCTTGACCGGTACTTGTTGCTTTTCCTTGTGGCATTTGTCCTGATTTTCTGGTGATCTTGAGAGCGCATCCGATGCAACTGCCATGGACTCCGTAAAAGTACCGAAGTTCAGTGAGGAGAGACGAGATTTTGATGTGTGGGAGAAACGTTTCCGTGCAATTGGCCTAATGCAAAAGTGGGCTCCGGCTTTGTCGTCGGATGGTGCCGCTTCCTCTCAACAACAAGTCGACATGTACTCCACATTGATTCTTGCGCTGCCGGAGGACGATCTCTCCATTATCGAGAATGTTAGCGAGGATAACAAGACCTGCGGCCACACTGCGTGGACCGCGTTAGTCAATCATTATGAGGACGATGATATTTACCGGTGTACGGAACTATTGCAGGACTTGGAGACTCCGCAAGCGGACGGTGAGAGCGGCATTCAATATCTGAACCGGTTAGTTCGACTGCAACGACAGCTTGCCCGAGTTGGGGACGTCGTTCACGACCGGCGTATCATCATGTACTTGGTGAAGGGCCTGCGCAGCGAATACCACTCCATCACCGACACGTGGGATGTACACAACCTCAACATGGATACTGTCCAACGTTATCTTCGTCAATAGGGCATGCGCATCGAGAGTCGTGCGCAATCATATACAAGGGAGCCTCCAACGCCTACGGCTTTTGCAGCGTCTCATGATGACGCAACGACTGAATTTTTAAGTGGCAAGTCTCCGAACTCCAAGACCAGCTGAAATATCTTCAAGGAGCTGCGATTGCTCGTCGGGCCTCATATGGCAGAGACGCACCGAGAATTTTCGTGGTGTTTGTATGGCTGTGGTAAGAAGGGCCATCGCAAGTCCGAGTGTCCGGACAACAACACCGGAGGTAACTCTGCGCAAGTGGACTCCCCCGTTGCTTATCCGGTAGTCATGGACGTGACGGCCACCCCTGCGAGGCCATGTTCCGAGGCTCGACACATATTCGAGCGTGATGGGGAAACGTGGATGTTGTTGGCCGACAGCGGCGCTAGCCATCACATGACTAGTGTGCGCCGTGATTTCTGTGAGTATCGAGCGCTCACCGACCGGCTGTGGGTGAAGGGTATCAGTGCCCGCGCAATTGGCGTGGGCTCGATCCGCATCATTGGGAAGGCTGGAGATGGAGGGCCGGAGGGGAGATTCTTGCCATGCTAAAGAATGTGCTCCACGTCCCTTAGCTATCCCGTCGCGCGTCGTGGTCTTACCATAGGCTTTTCAGCCTCACCCAAGCTCGGAGACAAGGTCATTGAGTGGTGTTAGCTGATCCCGTGGACCACCTTCGTCTTCATGCCAGTCGTGGTGGTGGCGTGGTGGTTCCGTTGGAGCGCGCGCATTTGTTGATGTGGCTACCGGTGCGGGTTGCTTCGTCGAATCCTACCGCTTCGGTCGCCATTGCGCCCTAGCAAAAATGGTTGTGGCATTCCCGACTCTGTCACCTTGGCGAGTCGCAATTGGACGGGCTCTTGGCCACTCAGGTGGAAGGTGTGGCGTTTTCTGCGTCGGAGAATTTGGGCTTATGTGAGGCATGTGTTGTGTGTAAGTCGCACGTCCGTCGTATCTCGCGTGAGCCGGCTGACCGGAATGTTGGTGTGTTTGAGGTCCCATGCTTGGACTTCTGCGGTCATGTGAGTGTTCCATCCTTAGGAGGACAGCGGTACAGCTTGTGTGGGGTTGATTTTCGCAGCCGTTTCATGTTGCATGATGCGGTCCGCTCCAAGGATGAGGCTCCCGCCTTGTTCCGTCGCATGTTGACTACCATCCGTTCTCTTGGGCACACGGTTCGTCGTCTTTGGGTGGACATTGACACGGCGTTCTTAGGTGCTGCCCTCCGAAACCTCTTAAATGAGTTCAACCTCGCCATGGAAGTCACTGCCCCTTACGCGTATTGGCAACATGGCCGGATTGAGCGGCAGTGGGGGACATTGGTCCCGATGGCGCAGTCAATGACTCGGCAAGCCGCGCTGCTTACTAAATCGTATTGGGCTCTAGCGATGGCCGCTGCGGTGCATGTCCGCAATCGTGTGCATAGTGGCGGAGCTGGCGGTGTACCTCTCACCTTAGACGAGCTGATTTGAGCTCCATGCGGGTCTTCGGCTGTCCGGCCTATGTCCACGTGGACGAGTCTCAACGCCGCAAACTTGACAATTGCGCGTGAAAGGGTGTCTTTGTGGGCTACGCTTCCGAGTCACCGGCGTGGTTGGTGTACAATCCTGCTACTCGTCGGGTGGTGAGCAGCCGCAACGTGGTGTTCGACGAGGCTGCTGCCCTCTCCATGGGAGAGAGCAAGGCAGAATAACTCAATGATGATAAAGAGGACAGCATCCCGTGCACCATGTTTAGCGAAGAACCGGATGCACCTTCGGGGGAGTCGCCGCTACGGGAGTCGTTGCAACATTCCGGGTCGATGGCAGATGAACGGGACATACATTCGGGGGAGACTTCACGTCCAAGGTATAATATTCGATCCACTGCCTCACCACAGCAATGCGTACCAAGTCCAAAGCATCATCTCCGTTCAACGAGAGCTCCGGGAAGTATTGCAACTATTAAGCCAACCAGTAGCCCGAATGTTCAAGAGCCTATGTCATACAAGCAAGCGCTGAGGAGTCCACAATCGGGATAGTGGGAGGCAGCTATCAAGAGCGAGTATGACTCACTTGCATCTCAAAGACCCTAGACACTGGTCCCTTGCCCTGCCGGCCGTAAACTCGTCGATTCCAAGTGCGTGTTCAAGCTGAAGGGCGATGCGAATGGGCAGATTGCAAGGTACAAAGCATAAGTTGTGGCTCGCGGGTTTACTTAGGAGAAGGGTGTGGACTACCACGAGACCTTCGCTCCCACAATGAGGGTGATTTCTATTCGGACGTTGCTCGCGCTTGATGCTTATAATGATTGGGAGGTGGAGCAGCTTGATGTGGTGACGACATTCTTGGAGGCGGATATCGAGAAGGAAATCAACATGAGGCAGCCGGAAGGATTCCGTCACACCGACATCAATGACGAGGAGCGAGTGTGCTTCTTGAAGAAATCATTATATGGCCTCAAGCAAGCTCCTAGGAACTGGAATAAGACAATCACAGCATGGCTAGAGGAGTATGGCTTCAGCCAGTCCAAGGTGGATCAGTTAGAGTTGGGAACGGATAGTTACACGGAGGTCGTGCCGGCCCCACAAGGGGGCCGGCCGTGGTGACTAGAGAAGTGAGAGGAGTGAGATGGCGGCCGGCGAAGGCACCGGCAGGGCCGGCCGACCGCCACTAATAGGGAATAGAGTACCGCTAATAGCATAACACTAAGTACTAGAATAACAAATAGCTACCTTGTACATAAGTACTATGCAACGGGATGCTAGTGCTAACATCCCCCCCTCAAGGAAGCCGAGGTCTTGACGTCGTCCTAGCTTGCGTCGGGGAAGGTGCCATCTTGGTAGAAGGTGTAGTGCTTGTAGCGTGTGTCTCATGCCGGGTCGGTGTAGCGACATGCGCTCACAGGAACGTGCGGCTTCCGGCGAGTTGCCGATATGAAGCGGTTCCAAGTGTACTGCGTAATGTACTATTCTGACATGTAGCGGGAAAAACTGTCCACGGGCGAAATAGCCGACGCATGAGAGCGACCGGCGAGGAAGAAGCATAGCCAACAAGGCCGTTAGGAGCGTGTAGGCACGCAAAAAAAAAACATAGACGGGCGCTCGTGTTGACTCCCCCCTTTCGCTGTGGGAAAGTTAAGCTCCTCGCTAAGTTAGGTGAGCGTTGCGGCGTTGCCTCGGGAAAAAACAATAACAGTACTAATTAAAGTACGCACGGGCCGAATTTTCGCGGGTCGGTCTTAAAAAACCAGATCCGGTCGCGAGCATCGGTAGGGTGATGGCTAGGTGAGACTGAAAGCTGGGTGGGGCAAGCGTGGCGCCGGGCGCTTTACACACGCTCGTCTCCTTTTTACGTGGGAGATGGTAAGACAATCGCGGACAACCAACTCGAAGGCGAAGCGTGGTGTCGGTTGGACGATGAATTACTAGCGTGGCGCCGAGCGCATTACACACGCTCTACTCTTTTTTACGTGGGAGTAGGTAGGACTAGCGTGGCGCCGAGCGCTTCACACACGCTCTTCTCTAGTGTAACTTGGTGGAGGGCCCATAACCTGTTAGAGTTGGGAACGGATAGTTACACGGAGGTCGTGCCGGCCCCACAAGGGGGCCGGCTGTGGTGACTAGAGAAGTGGGAAGAGTGAGATGGCGGCCGGCGAAGGCACCGGCAGGGCCGGCCGACCGCCACTAATAGGGAATAGAGTACCGCTAATAGCATAACACTAAGTACTAGGATGACAAATAGCTACCTTGTACATAAGTACTATACAACGGGATGCTAGTGGTAACAGGTTCCCGGCATTTACGTCTTCATCAAGGAGGGTGAGCTTTATGTCTTGGCGTTGTACGTGGACGACAACGTCATCGTTGTACCAGCGGGTAGCTTTATCGTTGGGTTCAAGTCGGCTTTCGGCGTGAGATTCAACGTGCAAGACCTTGGTCTAGTGTCATGGTTGCTTGGCATGGTAGTCGAGCGTGATCGTGGCAACCGCATCATCAAGGTTGGACAACAACAATATACGTCTTAAATATACTAGAGCGCTTTAACATGGTGGACTGCAAGCCAGTGGGCTCACCGATGGCGGTTGATACTTTTAGCAATGGTGTCGAGACGTCGACATCAAAATTGCCTCCCATTTCAGTGCCGTACCAAAGCTTGATCGGTAGCTTGCTCTACGCTTACGTAAGCACACGGCCCGACATCACCATGGCTGTTAGTCACCTTAGTAGGTACGTGTCCGACCCCTCTCAGTCACATTGGGAGCAAGCCAAGAGGGTGCTCCGCTACATCAAGGGAGCCGTAGATTCGGTGTTGACATACGGAGGCGCTCCTTCATCAAAGGTGGTAGGATGGTCAGATTCTGACTACGCGAGTGATATTGGCAAGCGGCGCTCTCGCACGGGGTATGTGTTCATGCTCAACTGTGCAGCGGTGAGTTGGAAGAGTCAGCGGCAACAGACTGTGGCGTTGTCGACAGCGGAGGCAGAGTATATGGCGCCGACTGCGGCCACTCAGGAGGCGATATTTTTGAAGCAACTGCTCCATGAGTTTCACCAAGACTCCGGGTCTGCCAACACCATTCACGAGGACAATCAGAGTTGTATCGCACTCAACAAGAATAGCATGACGACCGGACGCAACAAGCACATGGACGTGAGGTACCACTTCTGTCGGGAGAAGGTGGAGAGCGGAGACATCGAGGTGCGATATTGTGCGACGGCGAACATGCTTGTTGATGTGCTAACCAATCCATTTGTGAGTGCAAGGCACAGCAAGTTGTGCAATGTCATTATGGGATTGCCTACGTAGCAAGGGGGAGTGTTGCGCGACATAGTTTTGTGTGGTAATCAAGTTGCTATACAGCGATGTTGGTCGAGTAGCATCGTGGTAGTACGGCTGTGACTCAGCACTATAAGATGATAAGCCAATCAGCAATAGAGTGGATTATGTTGCTGATGGTGGCAAGTTGCTGAGCGTTAGATATCATCTAAAGGCTCGGAATATACGTTGGCGTGTGCTCACCACAAGGTGAGTGCGTGTCATGTGATAGGCAAGTGCTAGGCACTTGCTGATAGTGAGATGACATGCAGTGTCACTCACTGAGTGTAAGCATTCTTTATCGCCCCCTCAACATTGACAATTCCTCTATTGCACTAGGTTTAAATAGGTCTAGCCTGACTAGCTCCTGCCCGCTCTCGCGTTGTCCTCGTGCTAGGCACTAGGGCTCTCGTAACGGTCTGAACAAGATAGCGACGCGGCTTGTCTGTCTCGGGAAATCAGACGAGCGCGTCGTGTAGCAAGTTAGATTAATTGCGCGTAATATACGTATCGGGAGGTATAGGTAGAACAACATTGTACACCCTCGAGCTAAGTTGAAGTGGCGACGTGACCGCACTACGCTCATCCGATGGACAAGTACATATCAAATTAGTAACGAATATATGTAATTTCATGTAATGTATTGTTACATGATAGGACTCGTTACACTCGTACCCTCTCCCTCTTGACATCTCAATGAGGATGGCCGACATGCCAACTTCCGCGGTAATTTCGGCCTCTTACTGAAGCAATCACCGGAACTCAGACATGCGCGATGCATTTGCGTGTATAAAATCGATGGACGCATGAGTGCGGGCAAACGAGTGCCATTGGGGCGTCTCCAAAAATGTATGTAACGCCTTCGTACGGTGTACCTCGTTCAAACGGTGCTAGAAAAATGGAATGTCGTCATCCCTAAAGTGCGTTATCAACAACAAGTATTCCCACGTTGAAAAGTCGACGACTTGATACACAAAGTATAGATGTGGGAGACGTCGAATTCTTCGTCGTCTTCTTGCGCCGTAACCGAGACAACAAAGCAAAGTAAAGCAATACAGTAGGGTCGTAGGTTGTTCACATGAGACATTGGGTGTAAGCGAACTCTCGATGGCAACTTGAATTTGTAATTGTGTTTCCCAATTTGCTCCTCGGCAATAAAAGGTCCAAGTTGTCGATCACGTAGCTGCCGGCTAGGCTGTCCTCGCAAGAAGAAGTTCTTTGTAACAACTCTTACATTATACCCTCGAACGAAGTGCGGGGCCGTTGACGGTTCGGCACGAGCTCGCATCTCATCTTTCTGTAGTTGTAATACCAAGCGTACCATAATATGTATTTCCTATAAAAAATTTAACCGCTCTATAGCTTCTTGCGAAAATGGAATTGAAGGTCGCATGCTGGACAATAGGTCTAGAGGCTCCTCATGATAGAAACCAAAGTTAGCCTCGCATGGAGTGTGCTCAATTCCGAGCGCACGAGTGGCGTGGTAGGAAAGTTCCACTTGAAGGTTGTCTAGTTTGATCCATCGTAGCAACAAAGACAACGCGGTAATTAATTAAAGTCGATACTGACGCGCTCCGTTAGGTCGTCCGTCTCTAGGTGTCGCCTTGAAAACGCATTGAGCCGCGTTCCGAGGCATCTACAAAGAGTGTGCCATAAGCCATTGACGAATTTCGGGTCGCGCTCATTAACGAGCACTCGAGACAGTCCATGTAATTTGTAGACTTCTAGTAAAAACTAATTTGCAATTTCCTTTACTGTTGCGTTCTATGTACACGGCAGAAAATGGGGCATTCGAGTAAGACGATCGACCCCAATCAACACATTGTCAAAGCCATTGCTAAGTGGCAAGTGTGCTTAGTAGTCAAGCCTAATTGTGTGCCACGGTGTGGGTGGAACATGCGAAGGGTAAAGAGTCGCAGCCATTTGTGGTTGAATCTTTGCTCGTCGACACACGACGAAGCGCTCACAAAAATCTTTCACATCTTGGTGATTCGTTTTTACAAAATTTCTGTCGAGTGCTATTGCAACTCCTCTTTGACAAACTGAGTGACTGTCGTGCAATTCAGATATCAATCCCAGTCGGAGCTCAAAGTTCCGCGGGACGCAAAGGCGATCGAGGCGCAAAAGTACCCGTCTTTGGCTTCAATCCGACTGTCTTTTGTCCACTCACAATCGTTCCCTTAAAACGAGTCTTGGGAGTACCCCTCGCGAATGAAATGAGCGAACTCAAGGCTCAACCGCAACGCGTTAACAATCAATAAGTTTAATTGCGCGCCTTCTAACAACGGTTGGGACTTCCGTAGTAAATATGCTCTTGACAGAACCTCGCCATCCTAAACTAATGGAACTGTGGCATGAGGTACGAGGTCGGGTCTCCGACTTTACGGATCGGCTTCGTTTATGGCTCTCATGCGGTACGCTCGTGACATCGTGCCCACAAACGGTTTCAAGCCCCGCAGGTAATGAGCTTGCCGCTTGTTCAACTTGCCTTTTGGCTGCGTGGGCAAATGTCGCAGTGTGCCGTGGACTACTACGAGAAGGAACGTAGAGCAACCTTCAAGGTAACAGCTCGTTGAACCGTGCATATACGTTCAACATGTAAGATACCTAACGCATACGTAGTTACAGTCATAGTCACGTAAATAGGACAATCACATAGACAACCAACCAGAGGCTTGGTGTCGGAACAAAGTGGAGAGATGTAGCCTAGCGACAACTCTGCATCGAATCAAATATTGTACCGGTGTGTCCGATCTAGACATGTACTTATAATATATAGAATAGCTTACATTAGCTATCTGCAAGTAATTACTAGTAGGTATTAGTTACAACACCCCCCCTTATTAATGTAGCTACGGGATGAAGCGTTGCATTGGGTCTGTTCCTCCCATGATTGCACTTAGATGTATTGTGAGTGCAAGTCTTGCCAGTGGTTTGGTGAGCATGTCGGCCACCATTTGGTCGATGGGGAGGTACCTTAACTTGATTGTCCCCTATTCCACGTGGTCCTCAAGGAAGTGCCACTTTCGTCCGATTTGCTTGGTCTTCTCGCTGACCAAGGCATTTTGAGAGTACGCGATGATGCTTTGGTTGTCCTCCCAAATGGTGATTGTTCCGGTGATTGGGGCATTGAAGACCTTCCCCACAAGCTGATGGAAGTGGAGTCCCTCCTTGGTGGTATCTGCCGTATATTAGCATTCAGTCGCACATGTGGAATGGACGACACACGTCTATTGCTTGGACTTGTAGTTGACATGACCGCGGTCGGGTGTAAACAAGTAGCCCGAACGTGACTCGCGTGTGCTGCTATCGTTGGCCCAATCCGCGTCTGCAAAGCATGTAAGTTGGAGACTGTGGTGCGTACCCCCCCCCAAACGTCAAGCGCATGTCAATGGTGCCATGGAGGTAGCGAACCACCTTCTTTAGAGCCTGTAGGTGGGCCTCCGTGGGATTTGCCCGAGTTGAGCCAAGGGTGCTCAACGCCGTAGAGACATAAGGGCGCGTCCAAACTGCCGCGTAAAGGAGGTTGCCGAGGAGGCTTGGGTAGACGTCCATGCCCGTCATGGGAGGGGAATCCATGTGCGCGAGGCCGGACTAGAAGCATGGGTCCATTGGTAAGGACGAGGGTTTGCAGTATGTCATGCCGTACTTGGCAAGGATATCGCACGTAAATTTGGGCCTGTCCGGTGAAATGGTGCGGGCGGACTTGTCGCGGGTAATGTGCACGCCCAAGAGTTAGGAGAGGTCACCCAAGTCCTTGACTTTGAATATGGCACCCACTCGAGCTTTGAACGACTTGAGCCAAGTAGCATCATTGCACGCAGCGGGAATGTCGTCCACGTAGAGGGCGATCATGGCGAAAACAATTTCGGCTCGGAAGGTGTAGATGCACGGGTCCGATACGCATTGCTGCCATCCGTTTTCGACAAGCCAGTCCCGTAGGAGCATGTTGAACTCGCGAGGGGACTTTTTCAGTCCGTAGAGGCAGCGTTTGAGATGAAACACTTTATAAGCGCCATCCGAGAACTCGAGAAGCCGAGTGGTTGGCGGATGTACACGTCCTCTTTGATGGGGGCGTAGAGGAATGCAATGTCGATGTCAAGCCGACAGATTTCAAGGTCCATCGCGGCCGCAATGGCGAGGAAGAGTCGGAGACTGGCCATGCGAATGACCGGGGAGAAGGTCTCCGCATAATCGAGGCCCGCGCGCTGACTATAGCCTTTGGCCACGAAGCGGGCTTTGAAGCGGGAGATATCACCCATTGTGTCGGACTTTACCTTGTAGATCCACATGCTGTTGACGACCACTCGGTCGGGGGGAAGTTCGACGAGTTCCCACGTGCCATTGTCCATGAGGAGGATTATTCTTGTTGCATCGTGGTTTGCCATTCCGATGCCTGTTCGCTGGAGAGGGCAGCGCGGTCGGATGTCGGCTCGACACAGTCTCTGACCGAGATGAGGGCAAGGGCGCCTATAGTTGCGCCTGCTTGTAGATGATGTGGTCCAATGATCAACATGACCACGTTTGGCTGTTCGAAAATGTCCTTTTTGGCCTTTCCATGTTTAGGGCCACAACGCGTTGTGACAAGTACGCAAAGATAATCGGATAGGTGTGCCACGAGTTCCCCGTAGCGAATGGGGTGAGACCAGAGGCGGGTTGGGCGGGCCGCCTCAGGTGGGCGAGGGGTGTCGTCGACATCATGCGTCTCAAGGGCAAGTGGGCCGGGACCGGGGTGAGGTCTCATGGCCATCGTCGGTGTCCGAGGCGTCGGTGATCACGGAGTCAATTGGCTGGCGTGCGCCGAAGCCCGGAGTGGATTCATGGAAGACAACATGGACGGATGTGGTAATGCGGCTTGTCGCGGGGTTTTCTACACGGTACCATGGGGCTTCATGTGGGTAGCCGACCATGACGCCACGGAACGCTTTTTCGCCTAGTTTCCGACGTAACTTGTCAGGCACTTTGGCGAAGACATCACACCCGAAGACACGAAATTTGGAGGCGTCGGGCGATGTCAACGTGAGCATGGTGAGTGGAACGCCACCGGAGAGACCAACGGCGCGATTGTAGGTACCGTTGCGAAGGTACACAACGGTGCTCACAGCGCAAGACCACATAGAGTTTGGGACGGACATGCTATGTAACATTGCGGATGTGTTGTCCCGAAGTGTGCGCCAAGGGCGTTCCGCCTTGCATAACGTGTGGTGAGTGTAAGGGGCTGAGAACTGCACGCCGACGCCTAACCGAGCACGCATTTGGCGGGTCAGAGAAGCCTCAAAGACAAAGTCCGAGTCAAATTTTAGGACATGTGCGAAAGCACCAGACGAGAAGTGATAGCGTGCGTGCATGTGGCGGATCTCCGGGAGGATGCACTCGAGTTCCGACCACGTGTCATCTTTCGACTTCAAAAACCGCACCCACATGTAGTGGGTGAGGTGGTCGATACCGAGCATGCACTAGCAGAAGCCGTGTGGGGAGGGAGCATTCACTGGGCCCCCTATGTTTGATGAGAGTTTCATGAGTGGGCGCGATGGTTTGGGGCAAGCAATGATGTCGCGAAGTGCATCAGTGGCCTTGTGGAGCAAACATGAATCGCAAGCAAGAATTTTTACACAACTTGGTAGCGCGAGGATAGTATGAACACCGTGTGCATGTTGTGCCTGAAGGCTCTCCATGTTAAGGTGTCCGAACCTGCGGTGCCAAAGTACAGGGTCGCACAGTGACGTGAGGGCTAGGGTTTACACCAACTCGCCTAGCCGTTGGGGTGCTCGGTTTCAACGCATGCTCGTGTTGTAGCAAGTAAAGTCCGTTGCCCACACACCCATTCGTGTGGGCACCATGAGCAGGCCAATATCAGATTATGTGGGGAAAATGAATTCGCATCCGTTGTGGGTTTGCATCCAACTGACAGTGAGGAGGCAACTTGTGCGTTGTGCGGAGCGAGTCGATAGGTCAAGGTTGTACAACGCATGGATTGTGCGGTGGATGGACTAACCAAGGGAATGGTGATGTGATAAGGCTATGGATCGATGATATCATCCGTCAATATCGACGTATTTCGCGGTGTTTTCGGAGACCCCGAATGCGAAATGTACCCGAAATCGCAGCGAAATGCGCGTGTAAGACATCGACGATACCATCGATCCCTAGCCTTATGATGTGAACTCCCCTTAACGTCAACCCCGACACCACCAACGCGGGAGGTGACGGAAGGCGGATCAAACGTAACGAAATCACCACGAAAAGCTGTTAAGTTGACCGAGCACGCGGAAGTCTATCACCACGAACTAAGACAAGTTACGACCGGGGGCGAGAGAAGATGAGAACGCAACATAGGTGAAGGGGGCACTCACCCCAGTGTCTGTCATATCCTAGCTCATTTGTCTAAGTGCTAGCATCTGACATCATTTATTTCTTCTAATTGGTACTTGTATCTTAGCGGTATTAAGTGACTATTTTATTGTCATCACGGCAGTACCATTGTATCGCCGTACTTTCCCGGATAATGAAGAGTTACTAGCAGTATCTCTTATGGACAATTCTTTTCTAGATAGTTCTATGTGCTTATGCGACAATGTTGGATAAGACGGTAGAGATAATCTCAGATATTGAAATTGAAATTGAAATTGTTTACAACATGTACCGTATGCGCCGGTTTACACCAAATACCGTATGCGCCGGTTGCTGTCTCTGGGCCCTCCCAACTATGCCATACATGGAACTTACAAGTCAAGGCTAGACCGTTAACCACCTATGTCCAACCTCTCCAGGGATGTTCGGGGGTTTTACTTCCCCCCCGGGGAGTGTGCAAGGCGAGGTGAGGGCAGCGTGCATTAAGGGGCGTGCGAAGGTGTAGTGTGTGGAGGCGCGGCGAGAGGTCGTGCGGGATTTGATGCGGTATATGAGTAGGAGATGATGTAGCCATTGGATAGTATGCGTGTGGAGTTGTGCAAGGATGCGAGACGTGTCGAGTCGTGCTTTGGAGATGAGTTCGTCAGGAGGGTCTGTGCGGGCGGTAAGTAGGGAGGTGAGACTTGTGATGGTGGATGAGTGCGGTGTACCCGTGCGGCTCATGACGATGGGGAGGATGTCGACCTCGGTACCTGGCCAGTGGCTGCAGATGGCGTTTGCAAGGGGTGTGCATTTGGCACGTATGAGGTGAGCTGTTTGGGAGAGGTTATTGTCCGTGCAGTACTTCCATGCCCCTATCTGAATATTTTTCATTGATGAGTATCGGCGGCGACCGTTAGTGTGACCGACGTATCGAGGTTCGAGGAGGCGGATAAAGTCGGGTTTGTGTGCGGGGGGTCGTAGCGCAGGGGGGGAGAATCTCGGGGGGGAGGATGGTGGGGCACGAGGTTAGGGAGTCGGGTGAGAGACCTTCGTCAGCATCATCAAGGCAGGTGGGCATGTGAGTGGGGTGGGGGGGTGACAGTCAAGAGGGGTGTGGGAGGGTGTGGGGGATTTAAATGATTTGATGGGTTTGTTACCGAAGTCCGCCGTGATGGTTTCCCATCGACCTCCGTTGTGGCGTTCCAAAAGGGAGAGTAGGAGTTGCAGCGCGCTGTTGTGTCGGTCATGTCCTAGGCCGGACATGGTCGGACAGTTACCGGCCATGTGGCCATTGCTAGTGAATTGGCCACATAGGGGGCAGCGCAGGGTGGGGTTGTGTGTGAGAAGGCGGGTGTTGTGTACTCCCCACATGAGTTGTTGCTTGTGTGTGAATTGGATGTGGGTGAGTGTTGTGTGTTTTTTGTGGAAAGAGAAGTCGGCGCCGTCCTCCGCGGCGCGGGCGAGGAGGGCACCGTGTTTGGATGTTTGCGAGAGGGGTGTGTGTGTGTGTGTGTGTTTGGTGCAGTAGGTGTGAGCGTCATCTTTGAGGTTGGTGTATTTGTAGGGTATGGGTTCCCGTAGGGTTTGTGGAATGAGGGTGTATGGCTAGGTCCAGTGGCCTATCGAGACCTCTGAACCTGTGGTGTATGAAGTGTCGGGTGGGTGACCATCCGCGACTTGGTTAGCTAGAGTGTCTGCGAGGTCGTTTCCGAGTGAGTGGTTGTGTGCTTTAATTTTGCCGAGGTGTGTACGGATACCAGCGTTGCAGCGGGTTTTGAGGGTGTGTGTTATGGAGAGGAGTGTGTCGCGGTGGATGTTGTGGCGGTAAGCGGATGGGCAGTTCAAATAGCCTTGTATGAGGCGGAGGGAGCACGCACTGTCTGTAAGGAGGTGGGTGCGGCCTAGTTGGAGGCCTATGTCTTTGCCAGCCAATTCAGCGCGATTGATAGTGTGTGAGGGAGGGGTAGAGGTCACCAGTGTTTTGACGCGGGTGTCCGAGGCGGGGTGGGTGGAGGCTGCTCCGAGGGGGGAGGAGCCTCCCTTTTTCGAGCCGTTTGTGTATACAAAGTCCTGCCCGTTCCAAGCAAGAGTACCATTGGAGGGGGGGAAATGTTAGTTGCATGCGCTCCGGGAGAGGATAAGTGAGGGGGTGAGTTGGGTTTGGGGGAGGTGGTAGATACCTGCCGAATGAGGTGAGTAGGTGTCGAAGAGGTGAGGAGGAGGGATGGTGATGGTGGGGTTGGGGAGGTGAGTGTTGTAGATAGACTCGAGAATGTTGTGGAGTGCGGTCATGGCTGCGTGTGAGGGTAGGG
The DNA here is from genome assembly GCA_026401115.1 of Tetraselmis chui. Lineage (NCBI taxonomy): Eukaryota > Viridiplantae > Chlorophyta > Chlorodendrophyceae > Chlorodendrales > Chlorodendraceae > Tetraselmis > Tetraselmis chui. Next base: position 97,221 of record JAPMLY010000303.1, read on the forward strand.
TGGAAAGTGCGAGGGGGTTTGCGACAAGGTAGATGTCGACTATCCAACGTGTCCCGAATGGGGTAGGAGTGGGATGGCATGTGTGTTGGTCGGGGGGTAGGAAGGTGTTTGCGTCATTGGGAAGGGTGTAGAGGTGGTGGGTGTATGGGGTAAATCTCAGATAATTTGTATCGCTAGTAATAGTTTGGTTAATGTAGTAGACAACACAAGCTACATGTTTTAAGGCTTTTTCTGAAACACCTTAGACGTGGATATTTATAGACGAGGACTTACTTGCCGTTGGAGAGAACCTAGACCGGTACAAACCAGAATTACGCCACACTCAGACTGTAAGAAACCTTGTTCCTAAGACAATCTTATTAATTCTCTCTACGCTGTATAATTATATCCAGAGATTAGGTTCTACTATTAGTCTAAGGTTGCCAACTTAGTCTAGCCAAACTAGCACCTTACACACACACAAAGAATTGGCGAGCCGAAGTCAGAGTGACTTGGGCGACTTAAGCCAGCCTCCACTACGCCTTAAAGCCGTCGATTCAACTAAGCGCTCTCCGAAGCTGACAATATGTTGAGGCGTTGAAGTTTCATCGGGCTAGTTGTTTCGATGGGGTGATCCCACTGTCGGCTTACATGCTGTGAGTCCACATGTTGCATTAACTCCGGAAGTCATCGTAGAGCAAATTCCGGAAGTGTTGACGTCGGTGTGCACTAAGCTCCTATCATATGTGAAATTCTTCCGGATGTTTCGTAGCTTGCGTGTCGTGAATCACTTTAGACTCAACGTTATGGCCCCCGCTTTGGCGCGTCTTGCGCAATAGCTTATGAACTTAACCAAATGACATTGAAAGACATCGTGGACGTCGTTCTTCAATATGGATGTCAACAACAATACCGTCCATCAGAGTGAAGACACGCGTCGTGCCAAATTATAAAGTAGCTTGCTCGTCATCCAACCATGGTAAGCCGAGCACTAGATCAACATATTGCAAATTACGTAAGACGTAAAAAGTTCGTTGAAACTCGAGTCAAATTAACTGGAATGAAATATCGCAAACTTTTGGAGACGTCGCACGTTGTCCGTTGGCGAGTCGAGTTGGGTTCTTGACCTTGGACTTGCGTGTGGAAAGCGACAAGGGTCGTACTAAGTCCTCTCACACGAAGTCAAGTGTCGGAGCGCAATCGACTAATCCAGAAATTAGATGTCCATCATCATTATTATTCACGTTTAGCTCAGTTCGAATTAGCGGGTGAGCTTAAGTGAGGTTCGTTAACAGAGCGACAACCTTCGAGGAAAAACCTCGAAGCGTAACGACAGACTATGTAAGTGCGTTTGCTGGTTCATGTACTTATGAGGGTTGAGTATGTACATTAGGAGTTTTAGACGGGGTTGAGTCGTAAAATTCGAAATGAGCGTCGACTAACCACAACTCAAGTGGCCATGTAGTAGGCGCCACGACCTCTTGCTTGATCGGGTCGTCCACTGTTTGGGGAGCAAACAAACGTGTTCTCGCATGAAACTCATGATGTAACTTCAAGCGTCGAGTAATCTCGTTGAACTAAGCCCATTTCGGTAGAACAAATACAACCATCATAGACCTTGGCGTTGCACGCCTACAACTCTCGAAATTACGTGCAATCTAATGAGCCAACTCCGAGGGTGGATTGACGAACACTCTCTCTCCCCCCTTAAGTCTCACTCTATGACACATTCACTCGGCGGACAATGAAGTAAATCACCATGCGAGTTCAGGCACTCATCGTTTCCACAACCTTCCAACATGAAGTCAAATCGTGCGTGTAGAGGTTCGAAAACGTATGGTTGACGTGCAGTGTCAACTAGCTTCCAATAATCACACGTTTGGTTGTTACATGCCTACGACTTTTCTCTGCTTGGTCCGCTGATGACCTCTTGCTACTCGGCTTGCATGTGTCGAAACTGAAGTCGTTGGAGGTGATGATGTGGAACCCTGCACCTGTGTCGCTAATAATGTCTCACGATGGCAAGATGTAGCCAGCTGCTCCATATCATCCGAAGAGCAAACATGCCACCATCATTTTTGCTTAGCGGGCGTGTCGACCAAGTCCTTGCCCTTCAGCTCTGGGCACTAGAAGACATGATGACCCTTATTGTGAAACTTGAAGCAAAGTCCCTCCTCTTGGTGTCGTTTACGCTGTAGTGGAATTAAAGCTCCAACGACGGCGCTGAAATCCATTCGGCCATTGTTTGAAAAGTTCGACCTTTGCCTCCGCATTTGCCACGGCCTCGTCCTCGACCGGAGCCTTCGCCACGTTGATGTCGCTTAGAACCTTCAGCGTCGGGGTTGTCGAACGGACGCTTTTTGATGAGTTGACTCTTGGTTGTCACTTGGGGAGATGTATTCTTCGCACGGGCCATATGAGGTGAATCAGTTACGAGGTCGTTCAACAATTTTTGCAACTCCACGAGCGGCATGTTGTACCTGTTTTGTTGGGAACGTTGAGACTTGACGTGAGTCTAAAGTTGGAAATTCGCCTATCCATTTGTGAAGCGAACGCACTAGAAAGCGTCCATAAGAAGCGGTCGAGACCTATGTAGAAAGTCGTTGAATTGTTGATTGTAGTTTGTGTAACTCAGTGAGCCTAGCGCAAGACTAATTAAGGAGTTAATCGTGTCATTCCGGATGTTAGGCAGCAAAGATGTATTGCGAATATCTTTACCCAAGGACTCAAACGTGTCTGGAATGGTATCCTCCAATTTACGATTAAGCCACTAGTTGCTCAAAGGGCATGGAAACAAAGGACGAAATCCAAACGACGGCGTTGTACGAGTCATAATTGATGCTAAGCATGACAAAACACAGCGGTTGCATATCCAACCAATCTTTAAGCTTATCCGGAATGGTGGGTGGTGTTAATTACATGTAGGTTGTTTCAGTGTCCATAACGCTCATTCTAGCAAAGTTGGTTACATGGGCCGGAACTCCCATGCGTAAATCAGTAAGTGTCTCACCACACAAGTGATTGACGTAACCCTTGATCAACATCCACACATGGCCAGAATCAGCGGCCGTAAAACGAGTCAAAATTACTAGTGGCATTACTAAGTGTCTTGGTCGTGAATGAAAATCTATTGAGGTAATACACCCGCTCGAAAAGGTTGTCATTGAGCCAAGAGGCCAAAATGTAACAACTCGAATTTATGTTGAGACTCCTTGACGATATCCGTAACATACGGCGTCATAGTTAACCCGTCAATGTCCATCGTAGTTTGTGCGACGTAAGAACCATCATGATGAATGTTCGACTGTGCAGTTACAACATGCTCGACCTTAATTGGTGTACGAAGGTTAGCATTCACGTACGGAACATGAATATAAGCCAAGTACACGTACACATGCTGAAGTTTGTCGCCAGGTAAAGAATCTCGAACATGAGCTCCACTCAACAAGGTCAACTCGTCGACGGTCAGGGTAAAGTCGGTTTCCTCAAACATCTCACGAGCGGCCACATCGACAAGTTCTTCGTTAGGAAAAATAACACCGGTGAGGAACCACGATTTACCGGCACAAGTTTTCCGTTGTGATAAGACCTTGATGTTTGCGGTCTTGGTTCCTCCGACATGTACGACCACAACGTAATAACGGGGACCGGTGGAAGCCATGCTGAATCAATGACGCAACGCCGAACGAGCAAAGCAACAACGGTAGCGTGTGAAGATCAAGACGCTCCGAAACCATAGTGGCATTTGGGATCTTATCCTAACCATGTATTCAAATAAAATACAAGTACACGGATCGCGAGTCTTGTACATAAAATATCGCTTTTATATGTATTCCGATTACGGTACACATCTGGCGAGCCGTGTACCGGCCAAAAGTGAGCACAATTCGGCTGAAAAGGTACACGGCACTAGCGCCCAATATATTTGGTTGTATATCTCATCTATCGCGTCGCGCGGGGCTATTCCCGGCAATTGTCTTTGCGCATGATCACACTACCCACACCCATCCATACACGCGCGAGCACATCCTGCCTAATATGCCTCGGCGTCATCGCTCCGGCGAGTGGCGCAAGGGGAGAGCGAAAGGGTGGTTGGGGCCCACAAGAAGAAGGCGCCCGAACGCATTGGTAAGACCCTACCGCTGAAATTGAAATTGAAGTTGTATTGCAACAATATCGGCAAACTAGACCGATTGCGGCCTAACGGCCATCAATATCCTGCCATCTAGGACGCTTATGAGAATGAGTACTCTTTGACTAGGTACACCTATCTGCAATGTGTGCCGACGTTCCTCGGAGGTTAAAAAACTGCAAGCAACGGCAGTAAATGCCACAGTCCCCTGCCTAAAAAGTAACAACCGAAATAATTTTGTAATCAAAAAGCACATCGAAAAATCCACTTGTTGAGAATGCAAAATGAAATATGATGCTCAACCTTCACGATACACGGCCCGCTCCCACAGAGCCGGGGTGCCGACCCCTAAAACCATAAAACCCTGAGTTTGATCCGTCGTAGCAACAGATACAACTTATAAGTTGTTGAAACGTGTTGTTGATGCGCTCCGTTAGTCCATCCGTCTCCGGATGTCGACTAGAAGACATGTTGAGTCGCGTTCTAAGACGTCTCCAAAGTGTTTGCCAAAAGCCGCTAACAAATTTCGAGTCGCGATCGCTGACGAGCACTCGAGGTAGTCCATGTAATCGGTAGACTCCCTATAAAGACAAATTAGCAATTTTCTTTGCTGTTACGCTCTCTGTACACGGCAGAAATCGGGCCATTCGAGTCACATGGTCGACCACAATCAACACAATCAAAGCCATTGCTCAATGGCAAGTGTGTCAAGTGGTCAAGCCCCATAGTGTGCCATGGTATGGGTGGAACATGCAAAGGGTAAAGAGTCGCAGCCATCTATGGTTGAATGTTTGCTCGTCGGCACACGACAGAGCGCTCACAAAAATCTATCACATCTTGGCGAATAAATTTTCACCATAATCTGTCGAGTGCTTTAGCAAGAGTACTAGCAAGACCTACGCGTCTAGCTGAGTAAGTGTCATGCACCTATGTTATCAACCTCAGTCGGAGCAAAGTTCCGCGGTACACAAAGGCGATCGAGACACTAAAAGTACCCTAGCTCTTGCTTCAATCCGGTGCCTTTCCCCATAAACAAGTCTTGGGAGTACCCCTCGCGAATGAGATGAGCGAACTCAAGGCTCAACCGCAACGCGTTAACAATCAATAAGTTTAATTGCGTGCCTTCTAACAACGGTTGGGACTTCCTTCGTAAATATGCTTTTGACGGAACCTCGGCATCCCAAAATAATGGAACTGTGGCTTGAGGTACGAAGTGTGGTCGCCGACTTAACGGATTAGCTTCGTTCAGGGCTCCCTTGCGGTACGGAAATGTCATCGTGCCCACAAACGGTTGCAAGTCCCGCAAGTAACGTGCTTGCCGCTTGTTCAACCTGCTGTTCGGTTGCGTGCGCCGATGTCGCAGTGCATCGTGGTCTCTTACGACAAGGAACTTAGAGCACCCTTCAAGGTAACACCTCCAATGCTTCACCGCTTCGCATACGGCAAAAGCTTCCAAATCGTACGCATAGTAGATGTTGCCACGCTCAATTGGATACAACCTACGCGCCCATTAAGAGACAAGATGAAGTCCTCCTCCTTGGTCTTGCAACGGGACTGCTGCAATCCCCATTGTTGGAGCATCTGTAACTACGATGAACATCTCGTCCGAGCTGGCCTCCGGAAGGATTAGGCATAGGGCGGAAATGAGCCGTAACTTAAAAGTATCGAAGGTTTCCAAACATGCATGCGTCAGCGTAACCTTTTGTGCCTGGGACTTCCGCACTTTGTCCGTCAATGGAGCCGTAAGGTGGCTAAAATTATGAATGAATCTCGCGTAGAAGTTGCAGAATTGCACGAAACTCCGAACATCCTTCTGCGTCGTAGGCACTGGCCTGTCTACAACGGCCTCGATTTTCTTTGTCGAAACTGAAATGTTATCAGCTTACATAGTGTAGCCGAGGTACTCCTTCTCTTGAAGACCGAAGAAGCATTTCTTAAGACGCAACTTCAAGCCCTCGTCTTTGAAGCATTGGAGAACAAGACGCATGTGCTCCATGTGTTCCTCGTGCGTGCGACTGTAGACACATACATCGTCGAGGTAGACAATAACGAACTTGTGTAACAAGTCGCGTAGGATGTCATTCATCATTCGCTGAAAAGTATATAGCGCGTTGCAATGTCCGAACGGCATGGCGACCCACTCCATTAAGCCATCAAGTGTCTGAAATGCAGTCTTGTTGATGTCATGGTCACGCACTCGCACTTGCAAAATGTCGTAGTTTGGTACATATGTGGTATGTGGCCGCATATGTCAACTATGCTTTTCGGTGCGCCGGTAAAGCGCACGCCTATCGCCTCGGGTTCGATATCCGGTGCGTCCGATCATGGTATGCAGGCGTGTCACGGCCCAAGATGAAAACCCACCTTCCACATTGGCTTCGGAGCCGGGCTGCGGTCCGGGGAGAGTCTAGGGGGGCGTGGTAGTGTCGTTGTTTGGTACATATGTGGTATGTGGCCGCATATGTCAACTATGCTTTTCGTTGGGCCGGTAAAGCGCACGCCTAATACGCAGAAGAGACCCCACCTTCCACAAAAAAAACCGGACGCGAGGCAAGTGTGAAATTACGCCGGTTATTTCCTTTCGAGTGTGAAATTCCACCGGTTGTTCCGCTGCTAGCGAAATGTCAATGACGTAAAATTCAGCGTTACGACCTTTGCTGCGGCGCGTCTTGCGCATGAGTTTCTGAACCTTGCCATAGGACATTAGTAGACATTCAAGACGTCGATCCTCGATTTGAGTCTCCACCGCTATTCCATTCATCACGGTAAGAACCCGTGTCGTGCCGAACTTTACAGAGGCTTGCTCATCGTCTAGCCATGGTAAACCGAGTACCATATATGCAAAGCGTAAATCAAGTAAAAAGTAAAAAGTCCGTTGAAACTCGTGGCGAGCAAGCTCGAAGGTGATGTCACGGACTGTTGAGGACGTCACACGCTGTCCGTTAGCAAGTCGAACCGGAGTCTTGGTTTGAGACTTACGAGTTGACAAGGAAAATGTCTCACGAAATCTTCTGACACGAAGTCAAGAGTCGTAGCGCATTCGACCAATCCAAAAACTAGATGTCCGCCATCAAAAGTTTTTACAATAAGCTCGGTTCGAAGCAGTGGGCGAGCTTCGGCGAGGTCCGTCAACAAGGCGGTAGCTTCCGGGGAAATTTTTCTTAGCGCAGCAATGGACTCATCAAGGTCGTTTGTTGGTACATGTACCAAGGTGGGTTCATCAAGAAGTGTAGTCGGGATTGGATCGTAAAAAGCACAATCAACATCGACTAACCATAGTTGAGCATGCCATGGATCGTCCAACGATTGGCGAGTAAACAATTGTGTCCTGGCTGGGAATTCTTGGTAGAGTTTCCAGTGTCGAGTGAGCTCGTTGAACTTAGCCCACTTAGGAAGAACAACCACAACCATCGTAGATGTTGGACCTGTACGTCTACAACTCTCGAAATGACGACCGATCGGTGCCCGCCGGCGGCGCAGCGGCGGCGGCCCCGGAGAGGAGTGCACTCGCAGGCCCGTCGGCACCTACCTCTACCTCCACGCGGTGGGTGCTGGTAACCCTGTAGCCGTGCCATGCCTGGCACGGTCGGGGGCTAAACGAGGTACCGACAGCTGCGATCCGCGGGATCAGCAGCTGTCGGGAAGCCCGGTACGGAGGGTTTTGAAAAAACATAATATCCGTACACCGGCACATGAATCTCCCGCTCGGCCTGTCCGATATGTCTTTTCCGCGACTAAATCCTCGCAGATACTCTCCCGACGATGGGGCGGGGGCGGCGTTTGCGAAATATTTTTTGGCGAAGAAGGGTACGGACGGATCGGCGGAGGGACGAGGGTGTTGGAGCTGACGGCGGAGAGCTGGGAAGCAGCGCTAGGGCACGGCGCTCGCTCGCTATCGCCAGCCATGCGAGAGCCTTAAGTCTCCCCTGGGGGCGAGGCCTGATGTTACGTAGGACGGAGGTGGGTCGCAGCCGGAGGAGCGACACGGTCTGGCGGCGGCGGTCCTTTGGATCACCCGCCGCCGGAAAAACCCGGTGCGGGGGGTTTTTGGAAAATTCCCGTACCCATCATCTTTTGAGGACCGGCGACTCGATCCCTGTGTTCTTCCAACCCCTTCCCTAGTCGGTACCCGGTTATCGATAGGCTGCCTCATGCAGTGTGTCTAGGGTTATCGTAACGGCACATTGCTCAAAAAGGCGGCTCCCTAACAACGTAAACCACCGGGGGAGGGTAAGGACGGCCACATCGCGATCACATAGGTGCTGGAAACAGACGGAACGAGGACAGGGGACATGAGAAAATCTGGCTCGGAGGTAGGAGAGCCAGCCGGACACCGTCTGCAGCCTAGTTATTTTCTCTTCTCAACCCCCGAAGGAGGAGAGAAGACTCGGCTAGGTGGCGCGTTGCGTCGGGAGGAGCAGCTAATACCTCGGGCGGGGTTGAGCACGGATCGAGACGGGACCGACGACGACCTGTGCGAGGGGGGTTTTTCACCTACCTTTCCCCCCTGGCTCCGGCACGACCGGAGTCGCATAGGAGCCGAGGTCAGGCAGGTTCGACTCGACCAGCTCAAGCTGAATAGCCTTGCTGATCAGCGACCCCGCAGCGGCTGGAGCAGGCCGCGTATCGTGGAGACTAGCGACACTTTTATATTTCATACTGTACCCAGAAAAAAGTACGTAAAGATCAAAAAATAATAAATACCTGGTTACCTGTATGTTTTGGACACTATCGTCACTGCCAATGGAGAGGTTGGGATTAGTGGTTTACGGTCTACTCCGCATATAAATCCAGTTAGGCGTTGAACGGGGGGGGGCCATAGACAGAAACCGGTTTATACTGGTCTTGTTGTAAACAATTTCATTTCATTTCATTTCATTGACGACCGATCTGTTATGCCAACTCCCATGGTTGATTAATGATATGTTCACACGCTCCCCATTCAAGTCTCCCTCCATAACAGACTCACTCGGCGAACAATGACGTAAGTCACCGTGCGAGTTAAGACCCTCGTCAACATCACAACCTCCAAGGTGAAAGTATAATTGTGCATGCATAGGTTCGAAAATAGGGTCGATCAGTTTCCACTCAATTGAACGCCTGGTTACAAGTCTACGACTTTGTGTGTGCCTGTTCCGACGGCGACGACCTGCTACTAATTTCGGACGAGGTGTCGCTACTGTAGTCGATGAAGGTGTCGAGTGTAACTCGACCGCCTCTTTCGCTAACAATGTCTCAAGACGACTAGTATATTTAGCCGGATACTCGAGTTCGTCCGAGGAGCATCTTTGCCACCATCACTTATGTTTGGACGGAGCTCCGATTTCCTCCTTGCCATTCAGCTCCGGGCATTGGAAGACACGGTGACCCTTCGTGTGGCATTTGAAGCAACGTCCCTCTCTTGATGTCGCTTGTGATCTTGCGGGATTAAAGCTCCAACGATGGCGGTGAATAAGTCAATTCGACCGATCTTTGGAGAAGTACGACAACGGCCTCCACGTCCATTGCCGCGACCACGACCTCGACCAAACCATGACCCCTCGCGTCGTTGCCAACGTGTAGACGCCTCGACCATTGGATCGCCAATAGCTCGTTTCTTGGTAAATTGTTCTCCTCCGGGGGTAGTTGATTGGGTAAGTGCCGGCCTAGCACGACCTAAAAGTGGCAAATCAGTCACGAGGTCATTTTGAAATTTGCAGCTCCACCCATGGCAAGTTGTAACCCGCCTGTTGTGAGCGATGAGACATGGCCTGAGTTTGAAGTTGGAAACTAGCCAGCCCATTGATGAAACGAACATACTGAATCAAGATCATCCGTAAGAGGTTTTCGGGACCTTCTTAAAAAGTCGTTGAAGAGCTTAGTGTAATAGGCGTATCTCAAGGTTCCTTGCGTAAGTCTAAGTAGGGCGTTAATTGCGTCATCCCGGATGTGAGGCAGCGAGGATATCTTACGAATCTCAGCCACCATAGATTCGGAAGAGTCTAGAATAGAAGCATGCTGCTTACGGTTGAGCCACCAATTGTTTAAGGGTACAAAGAAGTGAGACGTTCCCCACACAACAACGTTGTACGAGTCGGCGATAATTCCAAGCATGACAAAGCGTTGAGGTTGTGCCTCGAGCCACTCTTCAAGCTCAAGTGCGTCACGGCCCGTTTGGTAGATGGAGTTAATTGCAGCTTAACGGTCAAACCATCAAGGTTAGTTGAAGGGGCCGGAACTCCCATGCGTAAATCAGTCGCGGTTTCTCCACACAATTGATTAATGTACCCCTTGATCAACATCCACACAAAGCGAGAATCAACATATGTAAAACGAGGCTAGAACCAAATTAGCCTCGGTAACGACGTATCTTCGTTAGAAAACAACTGCTTAGAAATTACAGCTCCTCGAAAAGCCTCCCATTGAGCCACGTAACCAAAGTGAAGTAACTCGAATTTATGTTGAGAAGCAAGAAATAACCCATTCTCATACGGCGTAAGCGAACGACCGTCAATGTCAATTGATTCGGGAACGACGTGGGTACAACAAGGATTAATGGTCGATTGGGCACTAACAGCTTGCGAAACCTTAGCCGGGATCGTAAGTTAGTTGTCACGGAACAAATGCCGATAAGACGTAAACAATATGGTGTTCCCCGTCAGGTAACGACACCCGAACCGGCTTGTTACTCAACAAGTTAAGTCGTCGACAATCCAAGTAAGGCCTTTTCCTCGAACAATTTGCGAAAAGCGACGTCGACTTGTTCTTCGTTAGGTAAAATCAAAGCGGCAAGAAATAAAGTTTTACCGGTACGGGGCTCACATTGTAAAACGAGCTTAATGTCAGAGGCTTTGGAACCTCCGACTAGCATGACAACCACCATGTAATTACTAGGTCCAAGAGAAGCCATATCGAATTTATCAATAAGTGTCGAACGAATCAAGCAACAACGAACACGTGCGTCGATAAAAGAGCTTCGAACGAAGTGTGGCAGTTTGCGATGCTATCAGTGCAGATGGGCGTGGAGATGGAAGGAGAGATTAGGAGATGTTTTGACTGTTTAGCGTTTAACAATAGACTGTAATTGGACAAATGAATTGGTTAAAAGGTTATGTCACCTCCCTCTATTGCACTAGGCTTAAATAGCTCCAGCCTAGCTAGCTTGCAACATGCTCTCGCTTGGTCCTCATGCAATGTGCTAGGGCTCTCTAACGGTTGGAAACCGACTAGCGACGCGGCTTGTCAAGCATTGGGAAGTAACCCCGTTCAACATTGGGAACCCCGTCTAGCGCGCCGTCTAGCTAGTTAGATTAATTGTGCGTACATGTACGTACCGGGAGGTATTGGTAGTACAGTACGCATCAATGCCCTCGCTAAACTGCAGTAGCGACGTACCCACGACGTACGTCCTTCCGATGAAAAAGTGCGAATTGGATTTAGTAACGACTACGTGTACATTTTCATGCAATGTACTGCTGCAAGACTTTACTCGTCACACACGTCGCATTTCTGACACGAGTGCTACGGATTCTCGTTCTTTGCGTTTTGAAAGTTATGTTCGCATGCAACATTTCGTTCGTCGATCTACTCAGGTTCCCTTTCGACGGTATTTGGGGAATGTGCGGCGAGAATTCATGCAACGTCTGTTTGTCGCTCTTCATGCTACCTTGGGTTCCATTTTTCGCGATGCTTTGCATGAGGGCAATGCCGATGATGTGGCATGTCTTCCTATGCCTCGGGCTTAGGCATGTGGGGTTTTTTCCTCCTCATTTTTCCCTTTCTGATTGGTTGTTTCCATTGCTTTTCGTTCGTACAAGGAATATCATGAATTCATGCAACGTCTTTCTGCTGCTCTCCATGGTACCCTGGGACCCTATCTCCGCGACGCTTTTCAGGAGGGCAGTGCTGACGCTGTGGCATGCCTTCCTGTTCCTCGGGCTTAGGTTTTTTCCTGTTTTCTTCTTTTTGCTTGGTGGCCCTCTCCACTGCTTTTCTTGTAAATAATGTCGCTATATAAGGAACGTCAGGATTTTTTTGGCGCTTCGCATTTGCCGGTAAACCCTCACGGGTGTACGGGTATTAATGTTGCGGTTTCGCGACTACGGGTACCTATGGCCGCCTACCCGTCGTGGTGACAGCGAGCTGCAGGCCCTGAGCCCCTTACGGCCTGACAACTCGGGCCCGTACGTGGCTTTTCAGTTTTATTTTTCCAGCCTGCCAGGGCCCACCTGCCCCCTCGTATCTGATCATCGTGGCTGCGTCGGCATTGCTTTATCGCGACACCTTTCCCCGTACCCGTACATGTAAAGTACATTAGAGTATCATCATCATATCCATCTGCGCCTCGCATCCGCTCATCTTCTGCGGAGCAAGTAGAGCTCTAACTACGTGTACCTGTAGTCAGCGCTGAATCAAATTTCATTTGTCCTATTTTATTTCGGGGTACGACCAGTACTGCTTTTCCAGTACGGGTACCATATGATACAACAGAACATTATTGCAAATCGGTTCTGAAGTATGAAACGCTGCTGCCATGTAGGACGAAATATTAATAGAAGTAGCATTCTTTCACCTTCTTCCTTTAAGAAAATGGAGACAAGGCACCAGAAACAAATCGAATAAATCCGTGTGGTCCGCGGGGTCGCCGTCGAATTTGCGCCTTGCTGAGTTTCTTTCGACACGCTGGCATTTTACGTAAGCTTAATAATTTACGAAGTACTGATAGTGCAAGATGGGAACAGAGAATCTAAACATCCCGTATTGACGTAAAGGAATTAACTATCCTACCTGGAGTACTGTGCCAACTACGCCGCCAGGCAGCCAAGGTGGGTCGTCACGATAGGAGTGCTCAAGCGACACAACCTCGCCCGGCAACGTGACAGCAGACACACGGACCGTCCCTGCCTCTATTCCTGACCTTTGGCGATACGCACCCCTTCGTCGTTACTTTCATACTCGACGATAAACGTGCTTCCTTCTCATTTGATTTCACCAAGAACTAAAATGTTGGCTTCCATTCAGACCCTCGCACCCTCCGCTACGATATCCAACCGCCCCCGCGCCTTTCTTGGTCGCAACGGCCTTCACAAATTACGCCCACCGCCCGCTACCGCCACGCAATCTCGAGGCCGTAGCTCGACTGCTCGCCGGGCGATTCGTCCTGCCGCCTCTGCCCCTGGCCCCGAGTCGACCCCTGAAGGCGCTATGAGCCCCTCCCGCCGCCGTTCTCCCAGCCCTCGAGGGCCCAAGCCCACCGGTGTCGCTGCTCCAACTCGTGTTGACTTCGAATACGACGCCGCCACCTGGGCCAACGCCATCAAGACGCCCACACGTCGCGGCACCGCGACCAAGGTCCGCGGCTTTAAAATGAGCTCCTCTCTTATCTCATCTGCACGCCTTGACGCACATCTCTACTATGAAATAAGCCGCTTATGCTGCGTGTCACTTTGAATATCTGGCGGCGCGGCAAATGACCCTTACTCTTTTTTCTTAATGCGTATGTGAGATGTATCTGCTGAAAGCTGTATGCCACCTGTCCGTAAATTTTAGGTCGGTGACGAGAGGAAGACAAGGGAACTCATCGGCGACACGCCCATGGTTGACCTCTCGTTCCTGAGCGCCAACCCTTGTGTTAAAATTTTTGGAAAAGCCGAATTTTTCAACCCCAGTGGTTCCATCAAAGACCGCATCGCTAACCATATTATCTCGTGCGCCGAGGCGGAAGGCAAGCTGCGCCCTGGCGGCACCGTCGTGGCCGCCACCAGCGGCAACACTGGCAGCGCCATTGCCATGGTATGCGCCATGCGTGGCTACAAATATATCGTCATCACCAATGAAAAGACCTCCAAAGAGAAAAGGTGCCGCCAGCCTTCCCGCCTTCCCGCCTCCGAACAGTATTAGGAAAAGTGCTCTGCAGTAACATATTACTGCAACAGGACTCATGTATACATAGCCGCGGATTCTATTTATATCTGAAGCACATCTCGTTTTCAGTGCGAGATATTTTGCTCGATCATGATTTCCTTTGTCTATTGGTCCATTCTGCTACTTTCCCTACCATTGATATCGTGTATGTGAGTGAATGTTTTTACTGTATGTGTATGCATGTATTAGGCAAAAGCAATTGTACCGCCTTGCACATCACTCACCGGCACCGGCAATTGTTCCGCCTTGCACATCACTCACCGGCACCTTTCATCATTAGTCAAGCATGATGTGCAGTGGTGGAGCTGCTGTCTGACGCTGTGCCTCAATTTTCTCTCCCCTTTGTTCTCCTCAGGGACTCCATGGCTGCCTACGGTGGCCAGGTGCTGGTGGGCCCCAGCGGCAAGCCAGCCGACCACCCGCTGCACTACCAGAACATGGCCGTCACCCTCTGCAAGGAAAACCCCGACTACTTCGATGTTGACCAGTACGACAACCCGCGCAACCCCGAGGCCTACTACCTCACCCTGGGTCCTGAGATCTGGGAGCAGACCAAGGGCGCCGTGACTCACTTTGTGGCGGGCGGCAGCACCGGCGGCACCATCTCTGGCACCGGCAAGTACCTGAAAGAGATGAAGCCGGAGGTGAAGGTGTGCATGCCTGACCCCAAGGGCTCCGTCTTTTGGGACTTTTATAAGGAGGGCGTCCCTGAGGAGGAGCTGCAGCCGGGGTCTTACCAGGTGGAGGGCGTCGGGAAGGATTCCATCCCGGGCGCCATGAACTTTGGCGTGGTCGACGAGATGCTGCAGCTGAACTGTAAGCAGTCGTTTGAGATGTGTCGTCGCGTGGCGGCCGAGGACGGTATGCTCATCGGTGGAAGCAGCGGGCTGAACCTCAGCGCTGCCGTGGAGCTGTCCAAGACCGCCGCAGAGGGGTCTGTCATCGTCGCGGTGATGCCTGACTCTGGTATCAAGTACTTGTCCAAGATTTTCAACGACGAGTGGATGGTGGAGAAGGGCTTTATGGATGCCCCCACGCCCGCCAAGCCCGTCTGTGAGCCGGAGGCCGAGAAGGCTACCACCTCTGCGTCTGCCAAGGAGCAGGAGCAGCTGGAGGAGTTTCTCGGCACTGCGTCTGCGAAGCTGAAGGAGTGTGTCGCCTCTGGCGCTGACCCGTCCAAGTTGCTGGCAGCCATCAGCAAGGTGGAGAAGGAGGTTTGAGCGCTGCGTTACCACGGCCAGCCTACCAACACACTCTGACAGCATCCCGAAATCCGAACGTGTCTAAATATCTTTTTTCTTCCAACGGGAAGGTCTTCGCGACCTAGTTTTCGATGAGCGGCATCGAGGGCTGAATATGCTGTTTCTATTACCAAGAAATCCTCCCCTTGTATTTGCGAGGTATGTGTGCAGTATCCAGATAGCTTTCATTTTCCCACTTCGCTCCTCTGTTGACCGCGGCGCACGGCATCATCGTCATAGTTAGCAACGAATGGCTTGCAGCCGCACCGGCGTCAACAACCAGCAATTTTAGTTTGTAATCCTAAACTTCAAATAAAGATTACCCATATAACTAGACATTCCGGACGAAGGCGGGTGGGGAGAGTTGGTTGTGCACCGCACTGCCCTGCGGCAGTGTGCACCAGCATAACAGCAGCTCTCCGATGTGCGCGTGTGGGTTCCATCGAACGATCTGCATTGGACATGAAATTGAAGTCGAATGGTTGGTAAGGTCGTTACCATAAATGAGCCATTCGGAAAGTTGAAACCTCGGAGCGTGAAGGCCCTGGCATTCTGGGAGTGCATAGTCATTGAAGGCGACACGCTTATTATGTAGGGACGTAACCCAGGCATAACCTACGCAAGTAGGTAAGGACTATCAAGGTAACTGGCATTTGCAATGAGGAGCGCATGCTATTGCCGAACTGAAGGCAATGATGACAATGTGCGCCATGTCTGAAACTCAGGGAGTCACAACTTGGGTGCACTGCCACCCTAATTGAGCTGTTCATTATATTAAGGAAATTGACACTGTGTGAGGTAAAATATTCACATGTCTAGGCATTCTTGGTAAAGTGTGGCGAGGTGCCCCCGCTCTCCCCCCTATATCTTCTCTCTCATCTTATATCGGTGCGCGTGTCGGTTGTTGACGGAATGCAACGACAGTGCGCGCGGTTCAAGCAGCCGAGTCCTCATTTCTACAGGCAAACCTTTGCATTTCCACTGGTTGCTCTCGTTTTTTGTCTTTTGCGTCTCCCCGTCTAGTATATAGCTACATCACATAGCTATCATGGCGACACACTCCTCATACTCGTAAGAATTTAGAGAGCCCCGCTCAAGTTTGTACGCGCACTGCGACATCGACCGTCAGAGCAGCGAAATGTATGTATTCATTTGTGATTGAAGCGACGGAACGAATTAATGTTCAATTTGTGAACACGGAAAGGGGCGAAATCTAGGTCCAACAATTGACCGATAAAAAGTGGGGGACAGACAAATGAGAGCAACATAATTGAGGTTCTACGGATAAGAGAGAGAGGAATGCAGACAGGGGAAATCGTGCTGAGGAAAGAATCACAGGTGGGTGTAGCAGTTTGCCTCTGAAAAGTAACTGCAAGCACAAGTCAATAATGGTGAGGAAAGAATCACAAGTGGGTTTGGCAGTTGCCTCTGAAAGCTGACTGTTAGCACAAGTCAATGGTGAGATAGGAATCAGAGGTGGGGGCGTCATGGCATGTGGCGTCAAGGGACTCGCTCATTCTGTTCCATACTCTGAAGGGGTGATGTCCGGCTGCCACGATCCTGCTGGCACAAGTCTATGTATAAGTCGATCCCACGTCCTCCTCAGTCTTCCTGCGTCAATTACTTTTGCCGTGAAAAGTATAATGACATAATGTATTTTTCTTTGAATTAGTCGTTTTCCATTTTGAATGTACTCTTTCTCATCCTCCCAACATGTCCTCAAACATTTTATGTAAAAATGTCATTTTCGGCTGAAGCAAATTTGAATGAAGGCGTTTCAGCAAGTAGCAACGACACGAGGAAAGGAAACTAACGAAAAACGAAGAGGGAAACGGTAAAAGCCGAAACACGGGTCATTGATGAGATGAGAGAAATATGTCTTTTCGTTAAATGTACAAATTAATATTCATATAGGAATGTATTTTATGTAATAAGTGAGGAACTATATTATGCATAGCTCGTATGCTGACTCATCAGGGTTCGTACGGGTGCCGTACATGGTGAAGTATCCGTAGCGCGCGGTTTATTATATCGGCACGACGTCAGCACGGCGGGCAGAAAAAAGCCGCTGTACGGGTATCAACAAATCGTGACGTTGCATCATTCTGTCTTGCGTGGCACTCATGCCATCCACCTTGGCCCGGCCTTCCCCGGCACGCCTTCCATTTCAGAAGCGCTCGCCATTTTCACATATATCACTGGCGATATCATTTTACCCGATGATAACGTGTCTTTATCTATGAAATTTCGTCAATGGTCGGACCTTCGCAATCCTCACAGCGATGTACGTAGGTTCGGTCGAGATACTGTCTGACGTAAAATGATCGAAGTTTACTGGTCAACCATTAGAAACATTAGAAACCGAGAGAAACATTCATTTCAAATAACGCCAAAAACGACCAAAATCTGGGTATGTAGACCAATTCTGTACGATCAGTGTACACTTACCTGAATGCTTAAAATCTTAAAATGGTGTGAGATTCTGCTAATAATGTTAAAACTAAAATACAATTTCTATTTAAGAAATCCTCAATTGAAATAATACGCGCTTGATATTTATGACTTTCCCTTAATTAAAATGGGGATATATAGCATATACCATATACTTATTAGCCCAGTGTGGCCCGCTGGCTTTCAAAGTAGATTCTGAAGTGTAACTATGGGTAAAGCTTCTGTAAGTAATGATTACAGTAGCTCTTACAGCGAGCTTCCCATCGTTGCGACCTGATTATCCTGTTATCGCTTGTTATTAGCATGATCCGCGAATGCGCAGGACGACTGTGTGATCCAGCAACTTCACACAGTCGCTGTATCTCGTTGTGCACTCACACGCGAGGCGCCCAGCCGGGAGCATGATCTTTTATGAGTTTTAGATACTCTAAGTCAGTCCGTCGTGCTTCAAAACGCCGCCCGTAGAGGGTGCTGGTGCGGGCTCACCTGCCAGTCCCATTTCCCGTGGGCAGCAACATCACACCTGTAATCAACACGTACGATTACATGTACTGTCCTTTCTTTCTCATGGCTGTGGCATGCCTTTCTGTTCCTCGGGCTTAATAGGTTTTTCCTCGTCTTTTCCTTCTTTGTGCTTGGTGGTCTTCGCTGCTTTTTCTTCTAAGAATGTTTTTATTTATTATTGCTATAGGGTTCGTCCAATAAAATATTGATGTATGCGGTCTCCCTTCATTGTACCCGTACCGGGTGCGGATGTCGGGAAAGCCGGCTATCTACTAAAATGTTAATCCGGCATGATGAATGCGCAAAAGTCTTACAATCCGCGCCATCACGAGACAATAAATTCGTTATCCCCGTCGCCTGCCTTAGCGCCAATCAACACGACCAAGGCTGAGAACCCTCTGGGCTAATCATTAGCATGGCGCCTCTCTTGATTATGAGGCGTTCCACTACGACCCCTAAAACCAGTAGCTCTTTTACCCCTTCGCCTCCGAGAGGTATCTCTCGCGCACATCCCTCCCCCCTACTGCGGTGTCCCCTGAAGCGCCGTTTCGAAGTCGACGTACCCAAGTCGCGGCGCGGGGCCGAGGCGAGAGCATCGACAAGCCCATCCGGCGGCGACGTGGCTACAACCCTCACCATGCCCGAGTCGGGAAAAGCAGGGGAGGCATTAGCTGATAATCTGAAAGAAACTTCGGCAACCATGAACCAGGAGCAGCTGGAGCAGTTTCTGGGTACCGTAGCTGACACACTTGTAAAGTACGTCGCCTCTGCCGCTGACATGAGCGAGAAGGTGGTCGACTTGAGCTCCCCGGAGGAGATCGCGGCAGCTTTCGACTCCGCAGGTGCTAGTCTAGCCATGGCAGACGTGGAGGAGGCTGTGGACGAGGGGTCTTTGCACAAGGCGCTGAAAGCCACACTCGACTACTCCGTCCGCACGCACCATCCCTATTTCTTCAACCAACTGTACGCGGCGGCCGACCCATTCGCAGTGGCCGCCGATTGGGCCGCCGTGGCGGCTAACACCAACGTGCACACCTTTGAAGTCGCGCCCGTGTTCACTGTGGTGGAGAAAGAGATGCTGTCTAAAATGGCGCGCTGTATTGGCGGCGGCTTCGCGAAGCAGCACGACGGTCTTTTTGTTCCCGGCGGCTCTATTGCCAACACTTACGCAATGCATCTCGCACGCACGCGCGCGTACCCAGACGCAGCCACGAAGGGGAACTTGTTGGGCCCCCGACTGGTGGCATTCACCAGCGAGCAGTCCCACTATTCCTATAAGAAGGGTGCGATGCTTACGGGTCTCGGATCGGATAACCTTGTCGCGGTCGCGTGCGACGAAACGGGCGCAATGGTGCCCTCGGCGCTGGAGGCCGCCATGGTCGAAGCCAAGGCGGCGGGCGCGGTGCCGTTCTTCGTGGGAACCACCGCAGGGACCACCGTCACGGGCGCGTTTGATCCATTTAACGCTATCGCCGATATTTGCGCGGAACACGGCGCCTACATGCACGTAGACGGCGCCTGGGGGGCGGCGGCGTTGCTCTCGAGCGTACCCTCGGTTCGCGGCCTAATGGCGGGTGCGGAACGCGCAGACTCGCTCACATGGAACGCGCACAAGCTGATGGGCGCCCCTCTGCAGTGCAGCGCCTTCCTAACTGCCCACCCGGGATCCCTCCAAGAATCCAACAGCACCAAGGCTGCGTACCTTTTCCAGCCGGACAAGCTCTACGGCGAGTACGATCTCGGCGACAAGACCATCCAGTGCGGCCGTCGCGCGGACGCCTTCAAACTTTGGTTTGCGTGGAAGGGGCTCGGCGACGCGGGCTGGGCCAAGCGCGTCGACCATTGCGTGGACCTGGCTGTGCACTTTGAAGACATTGTTCGTTCCTCCGGCGGCGAGTTTGTAATGGCCAAGCCCCGCACGTACGCCAACGTTTGCTTCTGGTACGTGCCGCCGTCGCTGCGGCCGTGGGACCCCGCGACGGCCAGCGAGGAGGACGTCGCCAAGATGGGCCGCGTCGCGGTGGGGATCAAGGCGGAGATGCAGCGACGGGGGCTGGCCATGATAGGCTTCCAGCCTCTTGACGGCCTGCCTAACTTTTTCCGTATCGTGTTCGCCTCCTGTATGAACACCAGCAAGGCGGACCTCAACAAGCTGCTCACCGACATCAGCAAGATCGGCGAGGAACTGTGAGCGCGCACCCTTTCCGTCGGAGTCACAGTGTGCGTCTTGTCTGCGCCAGCTGCTCGCTAGAAGGCGCTGTCATCAGTTTGCTGAAGTTGCCGTTTCTATACGCGTGCATGCGTAGAGCGAGCAGATTCCCAAAGGCGTGTCCCTCTGTGAGCCCACAAAAAGAGACACCCCATAGGTTGAGGGGTTGGGGCGGCGTGCAGATACCTGCCCATTGCAAATCATTAACGTTCAAGGAGTAGTTGTCGTAGATGGTGAGTGAGTGTAAACCCTCGTGCATCATGTCTCCTGATTGCGCCCCTGGCGGCCGTGAGACCGCACTGCCCCACAGTCACCCCACCCTCAAATGAGGCACACACTCGCTGAGTCTCAGCTGCAGAGCGGTCGACCCCACCACAGCCATCTTCTGACCCGCGGTTTTTCGGACCGGAAGTGTACTCGGCTGGGCATTGCACTTCGGCGACGACGCCAAAAGTGACAATAGCTTTGTTCACTTCGGCTCGATGCTCTGAGTCGGGAAGAGGTATAGCAACCCTTCACTCGTGACTGTTGTCTATGCTTCTGAGGGAGATGGCGACTGTGTGACGTGCAATTAGTTGCATTTCAGCAGCCCGCACGTACCTAACACCCCCCTCCCACAAACGCACTCCAGTCCAGAGTCACACGGCATCATTTTCTTCTTCCAAACGCCCTGTCTCCCTCTCTTCTATCGTGACCCGCGAACGGAAATTGCATTTGCATCCATCCGGCTGACCGAATGCATTCCCATACTCACAGCTACCGAACCCCTAGCACATAGTGCTTGGGAGCAAAGCGAAACATTCATTGCCAGCAACGTGCCATGCACAGAAGGAGACAGTCACACGGGCTCAACGTCGCTCGCAGTTCAGACGGAGAGCCCTCATCATATCCAGAACAACGGATTGCATGAAGGCATTGCTATGAAGTGGAACACAGTGCAGTCCTGTCAGCAAAGGGTCCCTCAGTGCATCAGCCAACATGGAGAGCCCGCCATAACATTGGAGCTGGCGAGGGCGATAGGCAACGGGTGGCAGAAAAGGGTCGCGTCCCTTGTTGCATACTAATATATAGCTACAATATAATACGGTCAGCCACGGGAGCGTGTGGGTGACCTGTGTTGCGGGGCGCTCCATGTGCACGAATTCCGCGCCGAATGGAGAAAATAAGAGAGACGAGTTGAGCGCACTTTCCCTTTTCGGGGGATACTCAGCCAAAGGTGGGCACAAACTCGACACCGCCGGCCACCTCCTGAGGCTCGTTCTGCCGCTCCACCTTTTTCCGCAGCAGCTCCACCTGCTCCCCGTTCAGAGACAGCCCCACCACATGTCCCACGTGCCCCTCCCCGCTCTGCCCACCAGACCCACTCGCCTCGTCGTCGCTGGAACCCACCAGATTCTGCCGCAGCCGCAGTTCCCCAAACAAAGCCACAACATTCAGTCATTCACGTGACACCTCACTCCGCAACATTTCGTCCATGTGAGAATGCGTATCGCGAGTGCGAAGAGGCGCATGAAACAACAATGTCAGTTACTAGGCTGTGCTTCCTGTTGCTTACCGCTTTGACGACTTGAAAGGCGCCCGGATAGAACTGTCTTTTCTTCGCATTACTGCTCTTGCTTTTCCCCAGCAGCGCAGCCCTGCACAATTACGCACAGTCAAACCAAACCCAGCACAGGTCAGGTAAAGCAGCGAAACACTTTTTCAAAGCCTACCATGTATCATACTTCAAAGTCGGCACTTCAATTGACATCATACAGTGAATCGAAATCAAAACACTTCACAACACTTTTCATATGCAAACAGAAACTCGCCACACACACACACACACTTCGAGATACCCATACCCATACACACAGGCGACCCAAGCAAGCATGTATACAATCAGACACCACTCATACAAACACCCACTATAAAATATGCGGGCACACACACACACACGCACCTACTTACAGACACACACACACACACAAACACACAGTTTTCCGCATGTCGAGCCCACATCATCGATAACGAACATGGACATATTTTACAGACTCCCAAATCTGCCCCTCACCTGTTATGCATGAGCGTCTTCCAGATCGGCAGCAATGCGCCCTCCACAATGTACAGCTCCTCCCGCATGCCCACGTAGCACGACATCCCCGCCCTTCGCCTCCCGCAGCGGTCGCCGTGAATGCAGGAGCGCTGCGTATGAGAGTACCAAAAGTCCCAGAGATACTGCGCCCTCTCCTGCAAGCCCATCACAGCGCACACTCATCAACATCGACAGCTGCTGTTGGTTCCCGTCTGTATGCGAGGGTGTCGCAAATGTTATTTCCGAGGCGGACAGTGGGGCTGGTAGGAAGCCGACACGGATGGCAG
>JAPMLY010000303.1:127500-177500 GCA_026401115.1 Tetraselmis chui
GAGGCGCGGTTGACCGGAGCGGCGTCCTCATCCTCGGAGTCGCTCAATATCATTATGTCGTAGATGTCGCTGGCCTTCTGCTTCGCGGCCACACCCTTCTCCGCCTTCACAGCCTGGTCCACCTCCTGCACCGTATAACCATTCGTCAAACAACGCCACTCCGGCACAGGGCTACCCGCGTGCGTGTGTGTGAGTGCGTGCGTGCGCGCGCGCGCGCGCGTGTGTGTGTGTGTGTGTGTGTGTGTGTGTGTGTGTGTGTGTGTGTGTGTGTGTGTGTGTGTGTGTGCGTATGTGTGTATGTGTACAAGTATAGGCATCTTAACAAAACATATGATGGGTTGGGGTGCTACGCGCACACCTCATCGTCCGTGACCTCCTCCAGTTGGATTTCAAAGTCCGAGTCGTCCTCCAACCCACTGGCACTCTGCTCCGAGGTGCCACCACTCACGACGATGCAGTCGCTGTCCGAGCCGTCCTTCCTGCGAGCTTGCGGGTCGGAGGCACAGAGCTCGCAGAACCAGTCGCCCTCGGGGATGGACGGCAGAGGTGGGTCGAGGCAGTGCTGGTGGAAGCCCTTGTCGCAGCCGTCGCACAGCAGAATCTTATCCTCCTGGTAAGATGAGTAACCAGGACGGAGGGATGGAATTTAGCCCAGCCCGGTAAAGCAGGCGAGTGGCTTTAAAGCCAGTCAAAAAAGAAGCTTTATGTGTTAGGGCAGGCAAGGAGTGGAAGGGCAGAAAGAGCTTGGAAGAGAGGGGAGACCTGTGTGAACTTCAGGTCTCCACACGTTTCACAGCCCCTGTCACAAGCCTCCTCACTCTCCGCCTTCGCAGGCAGGAGAGACTCAGAGTCACTGGCCAACCGGATGCGCTTGCTGGGGAGCTCTCCTTCCTGCTCCTCTTTGACTGACGCTGCTGATGCACTAGGAGAGGACCTTCGGCATTTCTGGGCCGAGGCAGCCGCTGTCTTTGACGCTGACGTCGCCTGAGGAAACAAAGGTTGCACCGGATGAGAGGTTGGAGTAAAATGCGGTTGGGTGGAAGCAATGCAAGGGGTGCTGGAGTGGTACCTTGATGAGTGTGCTGACTAAATCCATGCCCAGCTCGTCCAGATCCTCATCATCAGAGTCAGGCACGGACATACACTCCTCAGCTGCGCTGCTACGCTTCGCCTCCTTCGCGGTCTCCTGCTCCCTCGCCTGCTCCTCAATCTCCTGCGACGCACTGGCCATCGCTGCGTTGAACTCCCCCTGACTCACTTGCGCCGTCAGGTCGCTGTACATACCCGACCGCCTGGCTCACCACGACACAGGCTCAGTCAGAGTGAAAGCAAAGCGTTCGTTATAGAGTGTACACTAGCAGCAACCACAAAATAGATAAAAAAACTAAAGAAAACGAATGGAGCATGGTCGCTGCAGAAAAGGAGGTGCGCACTTTGCGGCGTCGATCCTCTGCTGCAGAGAGCTTTTGTCATCCTCAGAAGAGTTGCCGGCAGGGGAGTCAGGCAGCAAGCCAGCGATGCCTGTCTCCCCTGCCACCTTTGTCCTCATCCTGTGCGCGGGTTCAGCGGACCCTCCCGGCGTTGTGGCTGCAGCGGACCGCTTCAGAGTCGCTTTCCAAGCATCCACCGTTTGTTTCACCTGTAAACACAACCAAACCAAGTCTGCCACCACTAAATACACAGCGCAAACGAGGACAAAACAAAACGACGACATTGACCTGTATCAGACTGACATGCCATCGCAATGATCGCTCTATGAGATGTTGTTAGTTGTCTGCGACTTACGTGTACAAACATGGCACGTTGGTGAGCTGTAGAAAGCTGAGTCAACGCGTGAGGCAAAAAGTTCTTCACCAGGTTGACAATCACCAGCTGCACAGCATGACACACACCCACAACAAAATAAAATCAGACACCCGATCAGACTGCAGTCAGAAACCGCACCCGAACCAATGCTCGCCGCACCTTTGGGGCGCTCAGAAACTCATCGAGCTCATCGCCGTCGGAGAGACTGTGCAAACGGAGGAGCGCATGATGTCAGAGCACACACGTGGATGGGTGACAGTGAAAAGCCGTGGGTGCTGCACATCGTGTGTCAACGAGTAGGAGGGCTGTGCTTGTGCGTAGAGGACAGACGTGACGTGAACTCACTCCATGGACTTTGCCCCCGCCTCGCCCGTCGACTGCAGCCCAATAACGCAGCATTGATTGTTCGCCATTGCCGCGTTCACCCGTTTGCACAACTCTGGCACCTGAAACAAGTCAGAGGTGTTTGAGAACAGACGATGAAGGGGGGGAGTCTGGGGGAAGGAGGGACGGGCATGGGATACGGGAGTGAGCCACAGAGGCAAAGAACGGCGAAAACCTTGCATGCAATGAGCATCTGTCGAAAAAATCTCATATGGGCCCCCCAAAAATTCCCCTTGAGCGCTTTTCCCTTCACGCGCTCGTCAGTGTCATCAAGCTCCTGCGACCATCCGGTGCCATGCTGCCACGTTCGTGAAGCAACGTCAAGTGATTGACGGACGTGAGGAGTGCGATGGGGTGGAGGAAATAAAAGGAGCACACGGAATGAGGGGCCTAATTGATGCGCTTACCGGAAAGAAGACGCGAAAGAGGTATTGCCAAAACTCGGCTGAGTAGTTGTACATCAGCTGCTGTTCCTGGGTGAGCGCCAGCTCGGACAGCGTGAAGGTGGCGCCCTCGTAGCTGAGCGTCCGGCTGACGTAGATGCCCATCGACTGCGCAAACACAGGGAACGAAGAGGGGGGTCACCACGAAGAAGGACAGGCACTGACACGGCCTCGCACACAAAAAAGTTCCACACGAATCACCTTGAGTGACATCGCCAGCATCTCCATCGCCCCAAGCCCCATTTCCTGAGACCCAGTCCACACATACTTCAGCCACTCTGCGAGAAGGGAGGAGAGGTGGCGAGGTACGCTGCCGGCAGTGCAACGCACCGAAATTGTTGTCAAAAACTGATGAATGTTGTCGTAGCCCCAGTGCCCGATGCGTGTCATGTAGGCCAAGTTCATAGGTTCCGTTGCGCCTGTGGCACTCGAGTACACCACCTACAGCACCAAAGTCAGGACCCTTCTTTGTGTGCTGACATAATCCCCTCCCCCTCTACACAGCCACAGCCACAGCCACAGCCACACACACACACACACACACACACACACACACACGCGAATCCAAGCTCAGTGCTCCAAGATGTCCATTTTCCGTCTCAATAATGACTCGTGTTGAGGAAATTACGATGACTACGCACCTTGGCATTCGGAAGCGCGTCCTGCAGCACCACCACCGCCATTCCAGTCCTGGTTGCGTCTCCGGTCTCGTTGATTAGGTTCTTGGCCTTGTGGCACTCGTCGAGCACGATCAAAGGCGCTGCTTCCTCCGCTGAGGCGCCGCCCTGCAGCCACTTCACGATCTGCCTGCAGCGGCTGGATTTGCAGGGTCCGGCACGGAATGTCAGTGCTTTGAACTGGGTCCTCTGTGAGAGGGATGCAAGAAACTGAAGGGGGAAACTGTGGAGGAAGGGGTGAATAAGAAGAAAAAACCTTTTGGTGTTTGTCATAATCTGAGACTTGACCGAGCTGAAGTTGATACTCTTTTTCCTTTTCCCCCTCCGCCCTGTCTCGCCCTCCTGCTTCTCTCCATGCGCGCCGCTGATAAGCAGCGAGTAGGTCATGAAGATCACTCCATCCGTCACCCCCTTGTGCTCCAGCTTCCCCTGCGGCAAATTCTTCGCCTTTCCCTGATGGGCAAAGGAACAGCAAGCGCTTGAAGAAACAAGTCCTACGCCTTCAAAACCCTTGCTTATGACTCTGCCACGTGAAAAGAATGCCAGGCAGCTCGAGAAGAAACTTTAGGGTTACAGCATACTTACGCTGGGATAGATTGGGACTTGTCTCTGCAATCCCAGAGCGCTGATGTCTCTCTTTGCATCCTCCTGTGGCATGCATGCAAATGGAAAATGAGTGCGCTTGGTTGGCTAATTGACTCACACGCATTTAGTGACACGGCTGCATGCGAGTTGGGTGCCAAGCGTTGAAGCAGCAACTGTCCACCTTTAGGTCGGTGCTCACTGAGAGCCACAGAACACGGCGGCCTCCCGAGCGCCAATGCTCCGCAATCAACGCGGCAATCTGACGCCCCTTACCCACGCCAGCCCCATCGCCCAGGTAAAAGCCCGGCCTGTAAAGAGTGCTGACCTCGTGTCCCTCGGTGGGATCGGTGGGGGCCACCACCATCGTGTGGCGAACTGCGTGCAGTCGAAATAGAGCTGCAACTCAGAACATGACTCAGAACGGGCGAGAGAGCAGGTACGACGCCCCACATCTGGCTGCCGGGGTGCAGCATGGTGCAGCAGGCCAAGGCACCCCACTCCACCCCACTCACCATAGTGCTCCTTCGACAAATTGAATCGCATGTTGGCATATATGACCGTCTCCAGCTGCGCACCAGAGATGCGACCCTGCGCAACGATATCCTGCACAGCCAGCACCCAGAAGTCAGCATAAACATGCGAACGTAGCCGTGAGCATGTAGGACCAAAAAAGGAGCCCCGTTGTTGTGCATGAACAGTGTCTCTCCTATGCCACGGCTCTCCTGTCCCTCCCCACCCGCTGCCCTACCTGCAGGTGGTGTTTGAAAGTAGGCTCCGGAGGCTGCACCGCAGCAAGGGAGGTTGTCTCCACGATGGCATTTGGGTGGGTGACCCCCTCCTTGACTTTGCTTGGCACATACTTGGAATACACATCCACCTCCTCCGTGTCCTCCTCCTGCACCAACAGAAACCGAATTTTGACCAGTTTCCAAAAATGACAGACGAAGCGCCGACTCGACTTCCCCTCGCGACTGACTGACTGTACGGCCACGTAGCGCGAACCAATACGTGAGCATGCATTATCTTCATTGGATATCAAAGAGTGAAAGGCGAGCAGAGGGTGGGCTCGTGAACGTGCGGTTGAATCGGCGCTGATTCAAACTCGACTCACCTGTTCGTCGATCAGCAGCCCGCCGTCGTCCTCCTCGAGTTCCTCCGGCAGCGGCTGCTCCTGCACCTTTTGTTGCGGCTGAGGCTTCTGCCTTGTGGGGGGCTTTGGCTTGCTAGCTTTCTTGCTGGTGGTAGCCGTGCTCTCGAGAGCTTTGCTCGCCCTGTCTGCCGCGTGTGTTTGGATAGCGGACTGCATTGCTTTGGATGCTTCGACGGCGGCCGTCAGGTTGTCGGACTGGAGCGCGGCCAGGACGGCCGCGTTATAGGCGAGATCCATTCCACCCGCCGGGCTAGACACGCTGTGCGGAAGATTACGCCTGCAACATGCAGCAAGTGGCCGTATGGCTTGCCGTCAGCGCCATCCGAGCTGCAACGCGGAGTTAATGTCGTTGTGCCGAGCTGTATTATATATATTTTTTTAATCATTAATATTCATGTGTTCGGTAACCGTACAGGTAACAACTTTCTGACTGTCAGATATTCGGTACCACAGGGCATGGACCGCCGAGTCTCCTGTTAGCCTACAGACAACTGCTCGACCCGCCGTATGTCATAGCAGTACCTCAGCTCGCTCGAAATTGAAATATAATCCTTAGCGGCGTCGACGGATCACACCAGCCGCTTGCCGCATGGCGAGTGTGGTCGAGGGATGGGAGACTGAAATTATATTGTGACAGGTACAGCGCTATTGGAAGACAATGAAACCGGAACGCATTACCGCATTAAGTTTGAAAATTCAAATTTGTGGAGTATTTTCAAATGTAACATTTTCTTACAAGAAAAAGCAGTGGAGGCCACCAAGCAAAAAGAAGAAAAGAGGAAAAAACCTAAGCCCGTAGAACACGAAGGCATGCGCCACAGCATCAGCACTGCTCTCCTGAAAAGCGTCGCGGAGAGAGGAACCCATAGTGCCATGAAGAGCAGCAAAAAGACGTTGGATGAATTCACGTCGCACATCCCCCCAAAAACGCCGAACATGAACATATGTGGTTCGACGAACGAAATGTTGCATACGGACATAACTCTCAGAGCGCAAGGAGCGAGAGTCAGCAATACCCATGCCAGGGAAGCGACGAACGTCCACCAAAATAGCCAAGCGATCAACCAACTCAGCCGCCATCGGCGCCAACCGGCCCCCATCCTCGACGGCGAAGGGATAGAAGTCATAAATCGAGTGAACCGAAGGCGTACCAAGCAAAGAGGAAGTGCGGAGGTCCGCATCAAGTTTGCCACGCTAAGCTCCCAATGCAAGGCTGCCAGGGAATGGGAGACGAGCACCTATACGAAGAACAATGGTGCTCGTGCGAGCACTTGTAACTGTCACATCAACAACAAGATGACGGTGCGGAGCCATGAAGTCTAACCAAACCACATCCCCATGGCGATCTCGAGAAGGTCCCGACCGAGTACGGCGGACCTCCAACCGCAAGTCCCGCCCCTTAGTACCCCCGCTTCAAGCATGAACTCTTCAAGCACGTGGACGATCCGGTCGTAAAGTTGAATGATATACCAAGAGCACGGGCACGGGGGGATATGGTCCATGAGCATAGGAGTTGTTGAGCGCTCACCCGACATAGAGGTGCCCAATACCGTCGACGAAGATCCAGACCCGCGAGTCTATGAAGGAGTCATTTGTGGATTATTTTCCAACGCAGAAATTCAAACGACACCAACACCAGTACGTACGAGTATTGCCGGAGGATGTTTGTAGTTCATACGAGTATTATTGTTAGAGTTTTTTTTTGCAAGAGGGTCACGGAATCCAAGGCACTACGAAGGGGGGCTGTACATTGTGAACAACCCTAGGTTGCAAACAAAACACAAGAATTTCCCACGTAACGCCGAAAACGCAACACATGGAGGAGACAAGCGGCGCCTCAAGCGCCGCTCGATGAAGCACGGGGACACATGCGGCCCATGGCGCGGGTGAAGGACGACGTGGCATGAGAAGGCATCCCAGCCTAGGAAGACGCGGCCTCCACATCGTCCGTAGCGTTGGACAACCCGCGCAAGACGTTGTCCGCCTGAGCGACATGGAATACGAGAGAAAAATTTCGACACCAAGAGGCCAATAACTTGGATTGCCCACATGCATCCCTTTAGAGGCGGTTGCATGCTTGGCTAGCTCTGTCAAAAAAGCCGTGGCGTAGCCGTTGAGAGCGCCAAGTGTTCAAATTGTTATTATTATCATTACATTAATAGAGCATCGGGTTTGAATTCCGTGACCCTCTTGTCACTCTTGCCCTCTTGGTCCTCTCCACTCTCCATTTTTCATGTCTTTGTCCATTGTGTCTATTTTGCGTCTTGTAATTCAAAGCATTTGGCTTGTTTTCTTTCTTGAAGTGACGGTGATTTTTCGCTAAATCAATAAACAGCAATGTCGAAAAAGAAAACAAATAGATCCCACATTCCACAAGACTGAATTCAAGAAAACTCACTGTGTTACGAAAATGATTTATCATATGTTATCTGTGTAGTGATAAAAACAAGGATTAAATACATAATGCTCCTTTTGAATATTAAATATTATTGAAATCGGAATTATCTACAACAATACCGCCAAACTGGACCGGCTTTTGTCTATCGGGCCTCTCTACCTAGCCAAACCGGACTTATGGGTGAGTTTAGCCCGGGTCTCTTCGACCATGTACACCTATCGACACACCTAGCTTCGCTGTGTGTCGACGTTCCTCGGGAGTTAAAAAACTGTAAGCAATCGCAGCAATTGCCACAACCCCGCCGCCTAAGCAGTAACAACGTAGTAATCGTGTAATCAAGAAAAACAGATCTAAAAATAAACCCACTTGTCGAGAAATGCAAAACTAAACTGATGCTCGACCTTCACGATGCACGGCCCGCTCCCACCGAACCGGGGTGCCGACCGGCCTAGGCCGGTCGGCGTTCGGGAGGGACGATGGGCGAGCCTAATCTAGCTCCCGCGTGACTTCGGTCTTGCCGAAGATAGGAGGGGAAAGGCTGGCGAAAAGCCCCTCCTCGCGTGGTCGCTCGTCGATCCCGCCGCCGTAAACCCCGCCTCAAGGTCGTAGCCACGTCCACCGACGCGACGGTCCTCCTTGTCGAGGTCCCCCGTAACCTCGAGGACAGATGGGGGGGACCGAGACACACACACATAGAAAAAATTGGCGCTCCTGCCTCCGCGCCTGAATTTTCTCTCTCATTTCCTCGGTTTTTTATCTGTCTGGTACCCGGGTACCTGTCAGATAGTCCGGCTTGTGTCCGTACCCTCCCCCCTCTGATCGCGCGTCCACCGAGCAGCCCTTGTTGAGCGGGGGCCTCCGCGCTCACCCGGGCCCACGCTCAAGAAATCTGTAGGTCTGTCGGGGCAGTGGGTGTCGAAGAAGGGGGGGGGGGGGGGGGGGGGGGGGGGGGGGGGGGGGCAGGTCACCGTAGTCGGATCCGGCGGGCCGCGGGCGCACGGAAATTAGTCAAAACCCTCCGTACGGGGTTTTCCGGCGGCGCCGACCCGGAGGATCGTCGCCGCCAGATCGTGTCGCTCCTTCCGTCGCGACCGTCCTCCTTGCCGCCCAAGCTTACTCCTCCCCCCGGGAGATGTAGCTTGTCAACGAGGCGGCTCGCTAGTGAGCTCCCTGCCCTAGTGCTGCTTCCCAACTAGCTCGACGCCGGGTACGGACATTAGTTTAGTTTTCCGATAAAGCCCTGCGTACATGGCTTTCCGGCAGCGGCCGATCCCGAGGATCGCCGCCGCCTCACATAGCCGCTCCTCCGTCCGCGACCGGCCACCGGCATGTGCCTTGTCTTGCCTCACCCCCCGGGAAGGTTCGATTGGCACATGGCTAGTCGACGGCTAGCGAGCGCCCTTTCCTGGCGGTGCTTCCCGGCTGGCCACCACCAGCTCCAACACCCGCCTCCCACCGCTGATAATATTTGATATATATTTTTGAATATTAAATATTATATATTTGTAATGGCATCGCTTTAGATTGAATTACCCGAATTACTAGAGAAACGTTGACATGGGAAAAAGGAGGGGAACCAAGAGGGCAAAAGTGACAAGAGAGTCACGGAATTCAAGACACAACAAAGAGAACCACTGCAATCCGCACAAACCTAGCGGATAAACCACAAAGGAACACACGAAACTCCCATGCAACGCTGAAAACGCGACACGTGGAGGCGACAAGCGGCTCCTCACGCGCCGCGCGAGGAAGAACGGAGACGATTACGGCCCATGGCGCGAGTGGAGAACGCCGTGGCATAAGAAGGTATCCAAGCCGAGGAAGAAGCGGCCTCCACGCCGTCCGTGGCGGCGCACAAGCTGCGTAAGACGTTGTCCGCGTAAGCGACATGGACGGCGAGAAAAAACTTTCGGTGCCAAGAGGCCAACAACTTACCCACATGCATCCCTTTAGAAACGGTTGCCTCCCTGGCCAATTGAAATTATTATATTTTGCAACAGTACCAAGTTATCAACTACTGTCTTAGGGCGGTCCCTTAATCAGCCATCTAGGTCTCTTACGATTAGGGCTTGCGCCGTGAACCGCTTGTTCAAAACTCTCCAATAGTGTATGAACTTATGGCATTACAACACCGTCAAATTCATATAGTACACAAGTTTTTATTTTATTGGTTTTTTCCGCATGCCATTAATACGGAAAATGACGTGCCACGAATCTCGACGATGCGTGGCATGCTCTAGCCGCGCGATCGGCCGCGCGAGGGCGCATATCAACCATGTTGGTCAGCATGCTCACGGCGAGATGGTCCTACCTAACCTCTGCTCATGTGCGACTCCGGTCGTGTGGTCGTGCTCGAGCTCAAGGGGGGGGGGGGGGCTAGGACGACCACACGAAGGCACGCGAAAAGCCCCCTCGCACATGTCGTCGATGGTCCCGTCTCGATCCACGCACACGCCCGTCCGAGATAACCATTGTTCCTCCCGTCGGAGCTCGCCTCCGAGCCCAAATTTCTCTTCCCCTCCGGGGGCTGGAAAGGAAAGGAAGTATATAGCTACGGACGGTGTATGGTTGGCGCTCCTACCGTCGCGCCAGATTTTCGCATGTCCCTAGTCCGTCTTCGCCTATATTCCAACACTTGTCTGATCGCGCGGATTCCGCCCGTATCCTCCCCGGTGGTTTACGTTGTCAAGGGGGCGTCCTTTATAAGTAGTGCCTTTGTGATAAATGTAAGCACATCGTATGAGGCAGCCTGTTGATGCTTTTGTAGCAGCTTGGGGAGGGTGTGGTTTTTTTCTTTTTCACCTTCGAGACGGGACCATCAAAGGCATGTGAAACGCCCCCTCGCACATATCGTCGATGGTCCCGTCTCGATCCACGCACACGCCCGTCCGAGATAACCGTTACTCCACCCATCGTAGCTCGCCTCCTAGCCCAAATCTCCCTTCCCCTCCGAGGGCTTGGAAGGAAAGGAAGTCCATAGCTACGGACGGTGTTTGGTTGGTGCTCCTACCGTCGTGCTAGATTTTCGCATGTCCCTAGTCCGTCTCCGCCTATATTCCAACACTTGTCTCATCGCGCGGAATCCGCCCGTATCCTCCCCGGTGGTTTTCGTTGTCAAGGGGGCGCCTTTATAAGTAGTGCCGTTGCGATAACCCTAAGCACATTGTATGAGGCAGCTTGTCGATAATTTTCTAGCAGCTTGGGGAGAGGTTGGGCGTACTCATGGATCGAGGCGCCGTTCCCCAAAAGGTGTCGAGTTTTTTGCCGAACTCCTTCCGTAATGAGCTCCTCCAAACTCCCTCCGTACGAGTTTTTCCGGCGGCGGTCGATGACGTCGACCTCCGCCGCCATAGCGTGTCGCTCCTCCAGCTGCGACCCCCCTTGGGCATGCGTAATGTCTCGCCTCGCCCCAATAGGGGGGGCTCGAGTTTCACATCGCTGGTCGACGGCTAGCGAGCGCCTTGCCTTGGTGTTGCTTCTCGGTTGTCCCCGCCAGCTCCAACGCTCGTCGCTAACTCAAATCCACCCGTACCCTCCTCGCCGCCAAAAAACGCATGAGATGCTTGTCCCGTCCTTGAATATGAGAGTATTCAATCAGTATCTATCGTTGAAAGCTGAGCGGGAGATATTGTCGGTGGTGTATATATAGTACTTTCAAAAGCCCTCCGTTTATGGCTTTCCCGAGAATTGATGATCCCGCGGATCGCAGCTCCCGGCTCATCCCGCCTAGCCCCTTGCCGTGCTAGGCATTGCACGGCAATGAGGTTACCATCGCCCAACATGAGGAGGTGGGGGCGAGTGCCGACGGGTCTGCGAGCGCACCCCCCTCTGGGCCCGCCGCCGCTGCGCCACCGGCGCGCGCCCCTCCATGGTCATCTTTGTCAAAAATCCGTGGCGTGGCCGCCTACAACACCAATTTTTGTGACCGCAAAGGGAATGAAGTGGAGTTCGGCGCGATTTCTCACCCCTTCCGTGCACTTCTCGAACTTAGTCTTCTCATCGTGGCTTAGAGCAACTTCGGGAGACGGGGGGGGGGCAAAATCACCGAACATACCGGAAACCACGGCATCGAAGGCAAGTTTTGAGCCTCGGATGCCGTGGTTGTGCAAGACACCCACATCCGCATGAAGGCCGTCGTTGCCATTTGGGAATTGAACTAACTCCGTGGGGTCCGTGAGAACCTCAACGCCAGTCCCGAGTGCACCACAAGCCTCGGAGATGATTTTCGCAAGGGCCATCACTAACCAAGAGTGAGCGGTACGGATCGAAGCATCGCCGCCGCATTGAGCCCAGTGGTCAGCAGTTGCAGTGACCCACGCATCATTTAACGTTTCGACACCAGCCGCCTAGAATGCACCCCGCATGCTTGAGCCATGAGATGGCAAGAAGCACAAACAATGGAAGAGCGAAGAGTGGAGAGGATGTGGGATGATTGTAGACCACCGGACCGAAGATGCGACGGACCGGGACGCGGAAAGTGCCGTCGTAGTGCTCATGGAACTTGTCACGGAGCTCGCCCAAGCGGCCCTGTGTAGGCGGGTCCAAAGCCAAAAACGCAAGGGCATCGTGGCCGAGACGAGATGCAAACACCTAGACGACTATGGCCGACCGCGGTTAGAAAACGTGGGGACGAGGTTGGCGAAGCTAAGCAAGTTGACATCGTTGAACTTCGTTTGATATCGGATTTGCTATTCGAATAACGAATATTTGCTTTCATGATTTTCTGTTCTCGCAAATTTTGATATTTGTCGCGTTTTTTCTGGACACTACCATTCTGATTAAAGGAGATATTTGCCGCCTGAATTGTTTTCTGAAATTCATCATTATAATACTTAAAATACATACGTATTGTCGTCAAAATAACAAATGATACTCCGTAAGTATATGAAAATATCTTACAAGAAAAAGCAGTGGAGGCCACCAAGCAAAAATAAGAAAATAATAAAGAGGAAAAAACCTAAGTTACATCTCCGAGGTTCGTGGCGCACTCGGGGTTGGCGTCGAGGTTCTCACAGATCCCACGATGTTAGTTCAACTCCCCAACGGCAACGACGGTCTCCCCGCGGATGTGGGTGTCTTGCACTATCACGGCATCCGAGGCTCAAAACTTGCCCTTGATGCCGTGGTTTCCGGTTTGTTCGGCGTGTCTAGCCCCCCGTCACCCGAAGTCGCTCTCCGCCATGCTGAGAAGACCAAGTTCGAGAAGTACTCGGAGGGGTTGAGGAGTCACCCCCGACATCCGTTTCATTCCCTTTGCAGTCACGGAATTTGGTACCCTCGGCGGCCACGCCACGGCTTTCTTGACGGAGCTAGCCAAGCAAGCAGCCGCATCTAAAGGGATGCATGTGGGCAAGTTGTTGGCCTTCTGGCGTCGAAAGGTCTCTCTCGCCGTCCATGTTGCTCACGCGGACAACGTCTTGCGCGGTTTGTCTGCCGCTGCGGACGGCGTGGAGAGCGCTTCTTCCTCGGCTGGGATGCCTTCTCCTGCCACGGCGCTCTTCACCCGCGCCATGGGCCGCAAGCGTTTCCCGTGCTTCCTCGAGCGGCGCGTGAGGCGCCGCTTGTCGCCTCCACGTGTTGCATTCTCGGCGTGGCCTAAGAGTTTCCTCAGTTTAATCTGCTGGGTTTGTGCACAATGAAGTGCTTTCCTTTTGCTGTGCTTTGGATTCCGTGATCCTCTTGTCACTCTTGCCCTAGGAAAAAACCTAAGCCCGAGGAACAAGAAGGCGTGCCACAGTGTCGGCACTGCCCACCTGAAAGGCGTCGAGGAGATACTCCGTAAATAGGAACAGAGCAACCGGAGAGGAGGAAGACATATGTGTAGTGGCTGTAAATGTCAATAATACCCAATTCTTTCTTCCGCTTGTCATTAATTAATTTACTATTTCTGAGTATCATATATATATAAAATATAGCAATTCCGAATTATTTATAATGAAAGCAATGTGTGAAACATAATTTATAAATCATTTACCCTAGGGCACGTTTTGCCAAAGATGACAGCTTGCTTACAATTTGGCCAAAGGACACCCACAGACAGGGTCTGGGGGTCAATTAGCGCAGGATTATAGGGATGGGTGGGTGGGTTCGCGCGAAGCCTAGATTGGCTGAGCGCGAAAGCAGAGAGTGCCTAGGCTCGTGGCTAGCTACGGCTTATAAGGCACGGGCTAGCTAGAGCTGACCGTTGGGGAAGTCGTTGGTCGTTGGCTGCGTCTAACTGCTCGGGCAAGGTGGTTGCCCTGCAGGTGAGACGCGCCGATATTAAACGGTACCATTAACCGCTAGAGTTACTGTCCCGTACACATGATATTGGATATGCAAACCTCTAGATTCAAATCAATCTGACCATTTACCCTAGGGCACGTTTTGCCAGTAACCTAAAGCCAAAGGCTTGCACAGCCAGAATTAGTGTTGTGGGGGGGACGGAGTGAGCCAGCCGAAGAACCGCCAAGCAGCAGGTGATGGGGTCATGGTTGGGTCAATATATTTGCCTTCGGTCACAGAGCTGTTCTTGGCCCAGCCACCCATAAATTTGATTACGGGGAGGGGCGCGCCGATGCAGCTGGCAGCGGACGCCGCGCCTTTCCGTAGGCTGTGCGACGTCCATTTAAAGCCGGCGGGCGCGGACGCGTGGACTGTGAGGAGGGCGAGGGAGAGCCAGGTGGAGATGGTGGACGCGGCACCCCAATCAGCAAAGGGTTCTGCAGGTGAGAAACTCCAGAACGCGAGCGGGGGTGGCTTGCTGTAGAATTTTTTGCAGAAGGCGGCGCGCTGCTCCGTGTAGTAGTCGAGTAGGTCTGCCAGGACGGGGTTGGCGGAGATAGGGATAGCGAGAACCTGTTTTTCGCTGGCGTCGCGGCGCTGGTCGCCTTTAGATTTCCTTATATAGAGGCAGATTTGTTGCGAAGGTCTGTCAACTATTAGGTCGCCTGTTTGACAACGGGCGCCAGTTTCGGCCCGGCAGAAAAAGGTGTAATTGACGCACACCGCGAGGCAAGCTCGAAAACGTTGCAGTTGGGAGAGCGATGCAGGTGTCCACGGAAGGGTGAGGTGTAGCGTGTCGGCAGCTTGTAGGATGTTGAGGGCAACGGGTGCGGGTAGCGGAAGACGCGTGGTGGCGGGGATGAGGCGGTGCTGCAGGATTTCGAGGCCACGTCGGGCGTCCGCCAGGAGGTCGCCCACAGCAACAGGTTGGCGCTGGTGGTCTCGAAAGAACTTGTTTACCGCAGAGAAGTAGGGTTGCAGGGAGCTTGCGGCGACCGTGCCGAGCAGGGCTAGCCACGCGGTGTAGCGGACCATGGTGGCGGGAGTGGCCTGTAGCGGGGCGATATTTTCCTCTGTGCAAAAAAAAAAAAATTGCCGCAGAGCGCTGTCGTAGCTGGAGTACGTCGAGGGCGCTAGGGAGCTGCTGAGTAGAGCGACCGCCGTAGCCCCTAGCTTGTCAGACCCTAGGAGGTCTTGGAAAGTTTCAGCCAGATTGGCGGCCCAGGGCGCCTGTGCTGCTTCGAGGCGTAGGCCGTAGCGGGGCTGTCCTGTACGCAGAGCCGGTCTGCGCTGTACAGGGGCGTTTAATTGTACCGGGCGAAGCGCTCGTCCAATCGCACCGCGTCGGGTGTACAACCACGCAGGGGTTAGAGACGAAAGGCCACGATGCTCCACGCGGGAGGCCCGACCCCCTCGGGCTTGCCGCGCCTGCCGGGAAAGAATAGGTCGCGCGCCGCTGGGAAGTGCAGCGTTTCGGTGGCCAGTCGAGCGAACGCGTGGTAGCACGGTTTGTTGGGCCAAAAGGGGGCAATGACCGTGGCCGAGGCTTGAGCTTGGGCGAGTTTGGCGGCGAGGGCAGGGAGGGCAGACCAGGGTGGGTTGCAGTAGTTGTTTTCTCTGCGCCACGCGTCGTCGGATAGGCGGAGGGAGTCAACGTCCTCGCACAGTGGGTCGCGCCAGCGGGCGTTGAAGCGGGGAAGTTGCGCGTTGAGCATGGACGCGAAACGGTCGATAGTGTGGGGCCCCCACCGGCGTTGAAGGTGGGCGAAAACACGAGGGTTGAGCTGCCAGTCTTCGTAGTCCAATTTCCGGCTGAGCGCGTCGGCCCATATGTTGGCCGCCGAGCGGATGTAGCGCGGCCGGATGTTGATGTCGTTGCTGTCGAGGAGGTACCATAGGCGACGTAGTTCGGCCATCATGGCGGGAGAGCGCGAGGTGAGCTTGGTAAGGGCGGCGACCACAGCCGTGTTGTCCTCGTGTAGGAGGACTTGTCGGCCTCGGAGTTGTGGTAGGAAAGATTCTACCGCGTGTCGCACCGCGCGAAGTTCCTTCCACGTGATGTGTTGATGGCGGTCGGTGGCGCTCCAGAAGCCGCGGGCTTGATAGTTGGAGTCCTCGTTGAGAACGGCACCCCAACCGTAGTCGCTCGAGTCGGCGTGGAGGTAGGCGGTCTCGATAGGCTTGTAGATGGAACGGCCGTTGTGTTGAGTGGGGACCGTGCGCCACCACTCGAGGTCGCGGCGTAGTTGGTGGGTGAGGCGGACGCGTCCGCCCCACCCAACCCGTGTGGCCAACACGTTGTGTAGTTCGCGCAAAAAGAAGCGCGCGGGGGCGATTGCGAGGTAGAGGAATTGTGCTTTTCCGGCGAAAGCTGCAAGGTGGCGTGTAGGCAGCCATCGGGCGTTGGACGCGGCTCGTCCGAGCAGGGATGAGGCCTGGTGCGCGAGTTGGTGGAGTTTTGCGGGCGGGGCGCGAAATATGCCGTGTTGGAGGTCCACCGTTAGGCCCAAATGGTCGCCTACTTGAGTCGGTGTCCAAACACCTTTCTTGGTGTTGCGTTCGAGGCCGAGGTTGTCGAAAAGGGCTTGGACGCGCTCTCGCAGTAGGAGGGCGTCCGAGTAGGAGTCGGCGAGGAAAAGGAAGTCGTCCCACGAATAGGGGAGTAGTCGAGTCCCACGCCATCGCGCGTTTCGAAGGAAGCGTTTGGTAGGGCGGTGGCTGTGGGACGGAGTAGCCGCTGGCACCGGTTGCGGGGGGCGACGTAGGTGGTTTGTGAACACCTGTGTTAGCTTGCAAAAGTAGTAAGCCGAACCCGACCAGCCCATGGGGAGGCATGCTAGGCGCCATAGTGTGCCGCGGTAGTTGACCGTGAAAAAGTCCCGGTCTTCCTCCCGGATGCCAAGGGTGTAGTACCCGTCGGCAAGGTCGAGGGAGACGAAGTAGTCGCCCGGACGCGAGAGGTGACGTAGGTGCTTGAGCGTCTCGCACGTCATGGTGAAGGTTGAGCAATAACGGTTGAGTTCTCGAAGGTCGATAATCAAACGCCATTGGTTGCACCCGGGTTTTGGAACTAAAAACATCCGGGAAACGTAGCGAGGGTTGTTGGCCCGCTCCCAGGCACCGCAAGCCTCGAAGCGGGGGAGCTCCGAGTTTAGAAACTCGAGTTGGGCCGGGGTCGCGTCGAGCATAGAGATGCCGTGGTTGAAAGGCTTGGGGCGTAGGCCTTGCTTGAATTTCACGCGGACGCCATGGCGGATCCAGTTTAGGACTTGGCCGCTCGCGCCGATGCGTTCCCACTCCCGCCATCTTCGACGTACGCGGTGGCGCATGTAGGAAGATGTCGGGGAGCAGGAATCGGCGCGGCGGGCCACACCGTCATTTCTTGGTCGTGGGTTTAGCCGGGTCGGTCGGCTTGGGTGGCGCGGTGGCGCGGGCTGCCGCTGCTGCTGCTGCTGCGGCTTTGCGTTTGTCGGCGGCGGCCTTGCGGGCTCGTGCGTCGGGACCGGGGGGCCTGTCTGGCGTGACTTTGGCGAAGGCAGCACCGGCGGCGGCCTTGCTGGCGGCGTGGAGGCTGACTTCCAGCGTGCGGTCGACGAACGCTTGGCGAAGCGCATCCAATGTGCCGGAGACCGCGGTAGGGCGCGGTCGGCAAAAGCGCTCGTGGGCCAGTTCGGCAAAGACGCGGTCCGCATCCGTGCTCGTTTGTCCGCCCTTGGTGAGGCGGAGGAAGCCCAATCTAGTACGGGCGGCCTCCTCCGTCGCCATGTGGGTGCGATGACCCGCTCGGATGAGGGTAATCGCTGCCGTCTGCTCTGTCGATAAAGGTTTTACCTTGTGACAGCGTGTCCAGAGCCTCGCCAATTGCCGCGTTGGCGCAGCTGTCGAAGAAGGCATAGCACCCGATGTGTAGGTACTCGTCGTAGGCGGCTTGGGTGCGCTTGTCGCTTAGAGTGCGGGCGGTGTCGTCCGTGAGGGTCCACAGACGTGGCTCTTCGACGTCATGAGGGGGACGTTCGAGGCCGGCCGAATGACTTCCCCGTAGTAGGTGAAGTCGACGAAATCGGTCGCGGAGGGATCGGGTTCGTCGTCGAGCAAGTCGATAGGTGGCTCGGGGGCCGCCTTACCACCCTCCGTCGCTGTGGTCGCGTCGGTGGGAATGGACTGCTGTTGATCAGTAGCAGCAGGTGTGGCTGTCGTCTCCCGGAGCTGGGCAAGTAAGGCAGCGTTAGCCGCCAAAAACTGTTCCGTTATCCGTTGTTCTGATGCCAAAACCGCCGTACGAATCTGTTCGGCTGTGCGTTGTTCGAGTGAGGTAGCGTGAGGGTCGGCCGCTGCGGCGGATGTAGACTGCTCAGGCTGCATACTGGGGAACTCTATAGCGGAACGAGGGGAAGTGTCGCGTGACGCTCGAGTGCGCATGGGACGAAAAGTAAGATTGACACCCTACTCGACTACGAGAGTCGAGACTGCATTCGCGCGAAGCCTAGATTGGCTGAGCGCGAAAGCAGAGAGTGCCTAGGCTCGTGGCTAGCTACGGCTTATAAGGCACGGGCTAGCTAGAGCTGACCGTTGGGGAAGTCGTTGGTCGTTGGCTGCGTCTAACTGCTCGGGCAAGGTGGTTGCCCTGCAGGTGAGACGCGCCGATATTAAACGGTACCAGTAACCGCTAGAGTTACTGTCCCGTACACATGATATTGGATATGCAAACCTCTAGATTCAAATCAATCTGACCATAATAATATCATAATTTTTTCTATATTATTTATCGTGTATTTATCTTTCATCTTAATTGCTCGTGATGCGTTGAAGGATGTCCAGCCGTGGTAAGGTGTTGGGCTAGAAATTCCGACTGACGCTTTGTGACATCCCTTCCCTTGGTAGTGTGGTTCTTTCGCGTGAAGTGGTGTAAGACGTAGCAGCCACCACCGTGATACGATAGCCTCTCAATTCTCATGTACCCGTAGAAAAATTTCGAAAACTGAATAATTAATATTCGCTGCGCCGGCGTTCTGCCCTTCGACATCTATCAGTGCTGCGATGGCGTTCCGCCGTCCGGGCAGCAAGTCCTCTTCGGCCTTCGGAGTCAAGTTTGACATCGATAGGGACAGCAGGGAGCAGCAGGAACCAAGCCCCGCGGTGCTCACCGGAAACGACAACTTGGGGCTGGAGGAGCAGCGGCGACGGCTGCCGATCGCGGCGCTTCGCCTACCGCTGCTTTACGCTGTCGAGAAGCACTCCACCGTTGTGGTGCTCGGGGAGACAGGGTGAGAAACACGCACTGCAGCTGCCGAACAAGCACCCCCTGAAGCACAGCATAACCTACTTCCCTGCCTTGTCGGTTTTTCGTCTGGGAGTGGATCCATGGGACTGCAGCCCTGACTCTGTGCATATGTTCGTCTGGATGGGAGCTTGAGAATGGGAATGTTGAAAAGGCATGATGGACTTTTTCCTCTGGATGAATGACGGTGTTTAATGGCTGCAGGAGCGGCAAGACCACGCAGCTACCGCAGTACCTGCACGAGGCCGGATGGACGGCTGGGGGGCGGCAGGTGGCCATCACACAGCCAAGGCGGGTGCCAGTGATGACCGTGTCCAGCCGCGTTGCTGAGGAGGTACCCACTGATCAGTACTTCAGCAGCACCAGCTTGTGCATGTGTCATGTCACGCAACGTGGGAGGACCAACGGGCTCACGCGCCGTGCCTGGACCTCATTTTGCATGTGACACAGATGGGGTGCACTCTTGGGGATACAGTTGGGTACACCATCCGTTTTGATGACAAGTCGTCCAAGGTATGTTGCAAGCGCCTCGTATCGTTGTCACTGACACAGAGGCCACTCGACGTTGAAGCCATTTCACGAGCAGTTCGTAGCTCTGAGTGGCTCAAGCTTGGCCTTTGGTCTGGACTGTCTAACAGGACCGCACTCGTATCAAGTTTCTCACTGATGGCGTTCTCATTCGAGAGATGTCACAGAATCCTCTGCTGCCTCAATACAGGTAAGATGGGCTCGTGCACTGCACAAGCAACCCAGCATCAACGCAGGGTGGTACGCTTCCTCCATTTTGTTGAGTAACTAGGCGAGCTGATGGCTGCCACTTCTCTTGTGTGTGTGTGTGTGTGTGTGTGTGTCCAATTTCCCCACCCTCCTCTTAGCGTAATCATGGTGGACGAAGCTCATGAGCGCAGCATCGCAACTGATATTCTCCTCGGCCTACTGAAAAAGGTACGCTTCTCTTCTTGCTATCCACGACCGCTGCTGGCCTGCTACTTAACTACACAGCTGCTACTTCAGAGACTGTGCTCTTCTTGGCTGCCTGTCCCTCACATCTGTTGTGCTTTCCAGGTTCAAAAGCAGCGCCCAGAGTTACGAATCATTATTTCTTCAGCCACACTAGAGGTCGGCTCAGCCTCCTTCTTGCCCCTGCGTGCTGTCTGATATTGGTAGATGCTGATGCCCTGAAGCACTCGCCCCGCTACCACAGGCAGAGAAAATGGCATCCTTCTTTGACAGAAGCAGGGCACCTTTGCCGCCGGGGTACGATGGTCCAGACAGGAAACCATCGATTATCTCTGTGGCTGGCCGAATGCACGATGTGACATGCCATTACCTGCGGGAGCCCTGCAGCCACTATGTCCGCGAAGCCGTGCAGTCGACAATGAGCATTCATAAGGCATACCGCAGCGCCGCCTTGGCTTTACCTATTATGTGCGGAAGATTATGCCTGTGGGTTTACATTATTGATAAAATGGTTTCTGACCATCTAGACCCTCTCCCTCATTTCCTCAGGAAGGGCTGCCTGGCGACGTCCTTATCTTCCTCACGGGCCAAGCTGAAATCGAGGACGCAGTGGAGATGCTCCGTGAGGAGGCTCGGAAACTCACGGGCGGTGTGCGGGTTCTGGCTCTTCCACTCTATTCAGGTGTGCCTGCCAGCCCAGCCTTTCCCCTTGCTTTTATAATCAGCCAGTTTTTATATCATATCGACCACATGCAAGTTTTGCGTTGCTGCCAGGTCTTCCTGCGGAGCAACAGCTGGCAGCGTTCCAAACGACGCCTCGTGGGTGTCGGAAGGTTGTGGTTGCGACAAACATAGCAGAAACAAGCGTCACCATTGAGGTACCCACCCTTATCATCATTAGCTGCCGCTTAGCGATTGTTGCTAGCAAAGCCGTCTGCCGTTTTGAGTGACCGATGCAACTAGAAACTGGGAAATGATCGCAGCCTCCACTCCACTGGTAGGGAATCACGTTTGTCATCGACTGCCTCTTCACAAAGCTCCGCGTGTACAACCCCCTCTCTGGATTGGAG
This sequence comes from Tetraselmis chui, assembly GCA_026401115.1. NCBI lineage: Eukaryota > Viridiplantae > Chlorophyta > Chlorodendrophyceae > Chlorodendrales > Chlorodendraceae > Tetraselmis > Tetraselmis chui. Next base: position 148,516 of record JAPMLY010000303.1, read on the forward strand.
AGCCTCATGGTCGCGCCTGTCTCCAAGGTGACTATTCAGTTCGCTCTCCCCCATTCAGCTAACTATATACATATCGCAAGGCCATGCATACCGCTTCGCATGACTAAACTGATATCTTTGCCCGGTAGGCGTGTGCGATTCAGAGGGCAGGCAGGGCGGGCCGCATGAGGCCAGGGCACTGCTTCAGGCTGTGCACGAAGGAAACATTTGACGCCCTTCCAGCAACCGCGGTATACCTGCTCAAACACTGGTTAGCATACGGTGGTAATGGGTGATCGCGTGGCGTGTGTAAGTTTGATGATGTGAACGAATGGGCGTGCCTTCAGGTGCCAGAGGTGCAGCGTAGCGAACTATCGGGTACCATGCTCCAGCTTAAAACCCTCGGTATAGATAATCTGCATAAGTTTGAGTGGCTGTCCGCTCCGCCCGCCGAGGCCATGATCCGTGCGCTGGAGCTCCTCCACGCGTTAGGCGCGCTGGATGACGACGCCAGGTACGTACACACACCCTTCCTGCTCCTAAACATTTTTTTGCTGGATGCCAGCGTGAGCAGCAACCAAGGGGTATCCGTGGTGTCTCACGCGCTGCAGGCTTAGTCATCCGGTGGGTGAGGCGATGGCGGACCTGCCCGTGGAGCCAATGCTGGCGCGGAGTTTGCTGATGTCAGGCGAGATGGGGTGCAGCGTGGAAATGATTGTCATTGCTTCCTGCCTCTCGGTGAAGAGGCGAGTCTGCCTCGCACCCTTCCCGGGAGTTGTAATTGGGAGTGGCAGTTTGAGTGTGGGGTCGAGAGCTGAGGGAGATGGGGATGGCGCGGGGCAGTGTGTGGATGTCGGGCAGGGGTGTGGAGCTGCAGGCGGCGAAGGCTCGCTTTGCTGTGGCGGAAGGTGACTTGGTTACGTACATCAACGTTGTCAAGGCATGGGAGATGCACAAGCGAAACCGCAAGTGGTGGGTCCGCTGCCTCTCAACGCCTGTGCGAGGCTCATCCGGCCAGTTGCTGCCCGCTTTTGGCTGACCAAGCAGTGACGGTTTTGTGTGTGTTTGTGTGTCGAGTAGGGCTGCGAGGAACTTTGTGGACCATCGCGCGATGCTGCGCGCAGCTGACATTCGTCTCCAAATTCAGAAAACTCTGGGGTGCGGGCCCAGCACTAGTGAGAGCACATGCATGTCGATGCTGAGTGAGTAAATCTATCTGGTGCTGTCTCTCGGTGGGGATGGGTGACGGATGTTGGGTTGGCGGATTATTTGCAGCCGCCTCGGCATTCCGCTGGTGTCCTGCTCGCCGGACATCGAGGTCCTTCGCCGTGCCATCGCTGCTGGCTTCTTCTTCAACGCGGCCCGCCTCGTCGAGTATCATGCAAAGGACTTTTCGGACAGGGGGCTACCCCGCTTTCAGCTGGTTCGGAAAACGGGAGTTGGTGCGCCCCTCTGCAGCTCACCACCTCCCACCGTTGAAATTGCTTTAGTTGGCAGGATGAATCATTACCCCCCCACCCCCCCCTTCCCCCTGATCTTTGATGGTGCAGGAGCCCCGCTACAGCTAACCGTCCACCCCTCGTCATGTCTCTTCCGGTGCAAGCCCTCGTGGATCGTGTACGGGATGGTGCAGCAGACGGCGGAGGGTGGGTATGAGGTGCAGGAGGTCACCTCCATCGAGCCAGACTGGCTGGCTGAACTGGCGCCGCACATGTTCGCACAGCACCGTGGACCTAGCAATGCGCAGGCTGGGCCCCCGTAACAGCGTGCACCTTCCAATCATCAGTGAGTAAAATTAATAAAACAGCGCCGCCGCATTTAACTGCGGTCTTCATTCGGTGTAATTAAATGTGCAAAATATGCACGTCCAATGAAATTAGTTTTTCATTTTCACGATTTATTTGATCTCGGATTTTAGCTAAGCCTGCCAGTCAGAAAGCCGCTTCAACTTTGCCGTGACAAGCTCTGGGAGCGATGAGCCACACGTGTAGGACAGTTTGTCGATGGCGTCAGCTTCTTCGTCGTCGCAACTTCGAGTGCAGTCATCCACGAGCCCCACAATCTGAATCGGCGGCGTCTCCAAAACTCGGCCATCGACGTAGCGGCGCAAGTCGGCACATTGCGTAGCGACCTGGAGGCACTTTCCATGGCCAGCTAGTTTTTTGCATAGTAGCGTCATGGGGAAGGTACCAGGCTGAGCTAGCTGAGGGCACTCGTGCGCTTGCATGTCAACGTGCTGAAGAAACGCCTCTCCACGAGCCTTTAGTACGTGCAAGACGCCCCGCAGGGCCTCTACGTCCTCGCTGCCTTCGTTGAGAACACCCCGACTGAAAATTATGTCGACCGAGTCACTCGCGATGGGCACGTGCTTAGCTGTGGCGTCCAGGAATATGACCTGTGGCGTGTTGTGGGTGTCGGGGTGCCAGTCTATCCCGTAGTACTTGGCTACGTGAAGGAGAGTCTCGACAGAGCCGTTTCGGTTCGCTCCGCCGACGAAGCTGCCGCCGTGCTCTTGTGCCCCCTGTCCGTAGCCTTCTTTGTTCAAACACATGAGCTTTGCATCTGGGAAGCGGACCTGCAGCTCTAGCAGTGCGCGGCCCTCGCCGCAGCCGAGCTCGAGAGCGGTGAAGCCTGGCATCTCCTCCATTCGGCCCTCCAACTTTTGCTCCTCGAACAACTTGAACAATCCCCAAAGCGGCCGGTTATTGGCGACCTCGCTCACGTAGGAGATCTCCGGTGACTGGGACCCATTAAGCCTGTCGTCATAGCGCCATAGCTCATCCTGCAGCGCCGCGGTCGTGCCTGCCTCACCGCGTCGGGCTCTGGTTACCCGAATACGCAGGCGCCCCACCGACCTCCCCCCCTCACCAGCTGCTTCCGCCCGTGACACCCTCCTGATGGAGTAGCCCTCGCACAGCAGCACGAAGCATCCAAACGCCCCCAATATTAGCCCCAGTGCTCTGAAGTCCATTGCCGTTGCCTGTGTAACCAGCGTTGGGTGGCTGAGTGGATAAAAACTTACATCAGCTGCTTTGTTGCAAGAAGTGATTCCTGACGTTGTCCGGATATTGAGGCGAGTCCAGTCAAACGCCTGCTGGTACGGTACTAAACAATAGTAAGGATTAGCAGCAAGCAGGCCGTGAACCGCGCGCGCATCGCCGCCAAGCTCGAACGCTCGAGTACATGTACGGGTACATCACGTATGCAAAAGAAATATATAGATACAGGTACATGATCCCATGATTTATTTACAGTCTATATATTACTTAATTTAAAAGTTCTTACAAGAAAAAGCAGTGGAGGCCACCAAGCAAGAAAAAGAAAGAAAGGAAGAAAAACCTAAGCCCGAGGAACAGGAAGGCATGCCACAGCACCAGCACTGCCCTCCTGAAAAGCGTCGCGGAGATAAGAACCCAGAGTTCCATGAAGAGCAGCAGAAAGACGTTGCATGAATTCTCGTCGCACATCCCCCCAAAAACGCCGAAACGGAAGAGAAGTAGATCGACGAACAAAATGCTGCATACGGACATAACTGTCAGAGCGCAAGGAACGAGAGTCAGCAATACCCATGCCAGGGAAGCGACGTACAGCCACCAAAATAGCCAAGCGATCGACCAACTCAGCCGCCATCGGCGCCAACCGGCCCCCATCCTCCATGGCGAAGGGGTAGTAGTCATGGACCGACTGAACCGAAGGCGTGCCAAGCAAAGCGGAAGTGCGGAGGTCCGCATCAAGTTTGCCTTGCTGAGCTCCCAATGCAAGGCTGCCAGGGAGTGGAAGGCGAGCACCTATACGAGGAACGTTGGTGTTCGTGCGAGCACTTGTAACCGTCACATCAACAACAAGATGGCGGTGCGGAGCCATGAAGTCCAACCAAACCACATCCCCAGGACGATCACGTGAAGCTCCCGACCGAATACGGCGGACCTCCAACCGCAAGTCCCGGCCCTTAGTAGCCCCCGCTTCAAGCATGAACTCTTCAAGCACGTGGACAATGCGGTCATGGAGTTGAATGATATACCAAGAGCACGGGCACCGGGGGATATGGTCCATGAGCATAGCGGCTGTTGAGCGCTCACCCGACATAAAGATGCCCGATACCGTCGACGAAGATCCATACCCGCGAGATTCTGAAGGGGCCTCATTGCACCGAGGGCATTTTCGAACATGAGCGGCGCGCTCCGCAGTCAAGCCAAGCACCCGGTGGGCTGCCATCATATAGCAATCGGATGGCACCTTGAAACTGGACTCATGTGAAGCGAAAAAGAGAGCCAAAGCCCCGCGACCCGTACCCGAAGTCACCCTCATATAGTCCGGTGGGGAAGGTCTGCAGAACGCCAAGAGGTCAAGGTAGGCCCGGGCACGAAGAATGCGCGAAATGCCCCGTTGGATGTGGCCCCCAGAATCTCCCAAGCGAGTAAGAGCATCGGGAGTCGGAAGTTGTAGGCTAGTCACTTGGGTAGCGGGTGCCACCGCATTGTTGACCGTAGATACCACCAACTCGACATCGGGCCCGGCATAATCAGAAAGGTTTTGGTTCAGTGTGTTAGTCAACACCACAAGCTCCGATTCCGAAAACCCGCCCATAGTGGAGATAGAGTCGTACGAATTGCGCAATTGGACCGCCCACGGTAAAGTAGAAGTGGCAACATTCAGTAGTTCCTGTCGGATGAGACCGTACAAAGGACCTAGCGACTCGGACTCGTAATCAGTAATCAGGTTGGCGAGGGTCGCAGTGAATGAAGCATAGTGAGCAGGTTCGGCGTCGAGCTCGAGGGACGGTACATTAAGCCCCCCAAACTCCGCCGGGAGGGAGAGCTGTCATTTAGCACAATTCAGTTGATCGAGTGTTTGTGCGTCCAAAGAAACGCCCAAGATTCGATAAACTGCCGCACGAACGGCCCTATCTGCAGTAGCAAGGTACGGTCGGCAGATATATGGGGGGAGGGTGCGGAGCAAGAAACCATAGCGGCGCACCGCACACGTGATCATCAAGCGGAAAGCGGCGTGAGTCCCTCCGAAGTCCGACATAGCAAAGCATACAATCTTGTCCAAGAGGAGTTGATGAGCCTCAACGGTGTCTTGCAGCCAAGAGTGAACATAGTTCTCGTTATGAGACGCTGGAGGGCCGTATGCCATCGAGAAATCCATCGCCAAAGGGGCTCCAAGGTTACTAGTACCCGTAACAACGGGGACCATCGCCCGTATCACCTCGACAAGTTCAAGGGCCGTATCCGGAGGTACCATGCACGAAGACTTGATTGGTTGAACATTCGAGCAGACTTTCCCCATTTCCTCCATAGCCACCGTAATCACAGTCGGGACGAAAGGCGTTTTGATCAAATACTTGCCATCATCAAAAAAGGCTTGGATCGCCGCTGAATCCTTGCACCGTTCTCCAATATTCCGGAGGGGGGTGCTTATCGCCAGGTTGAACAAAAGCGGGCCAAGAGGATCTCCTTGACGGACACCCGTACGAGATTGAACCGTGCCGTGTAGGAGCGAAGCATCGTTGGGGTCGAAGTAATACACCGTGGAGTCCCGTGAATATATCATCTCAACCAACGGGATAATGGGATGCAAGTCAGGGGTTCTTGTACAGCTCCGCAAGGAAACTCCGGCGGGAGATGGTGTTGAAGGCGAGATAGTCTATATATTACTATGTTTTATTATTATTATCTTTGCTGTTTTTCATACGGCTTTCTTGACGGAGCTAGCCAAGCAGGCAGCCGCATCTAAAGGGATGCACGTGGGCAAGTTGTTGGCCTCATGGCGTCGAAGGGTCTCTCTCGCCGTCCATGTTGCTCACGCGGACAACGTCTTGCGCGGTTTGTCCGCCGCTGCGAACGGCACGGAGGCCGCGTCTTCCTCGGCTGGGATGCCTTCTCCAGCCACGGCGCTCTTCACCCGCGCCATGGGCCGCAAGCGTCCCCGTGCTTCCTCGAGCGGCGCGTGAGGCGCCGCTTGTCGCCTCCACGTGTTGCATTCTCGGCGTGGCTTAAGAGTTTCCTTAGTTTAATCTGCTAGGTTTATGCACAATGTAGTGCTTTCCTTTTGCTGTGCTTTGGATTCCGTGATCCTCTTGTCACTCTTGCCCTCTTGTTTCCCCTCCCACTTTCCCTGTCCGTGCTCATCTGGTTCTTCTTGTAAGCAATATTAATGTTTTTCATACGATTATTCTTATATTGGTAAAATATTGGGATTTAACGGTTAGTTAACGTACCATGTTGAGTCCGCCAAAGGCAACGCGCGGAGACAAAGCGTCACACGCGCAGTAAATTGTCCGCGGCGGAAGCCCACCTGCTTTACCTCTAAAGCAGCTCCTCTAGCTGGTAGCAACCACCTTTTGCCTTTGCGCTCGCCCAATCGGCTCGCGCAACATGCATCGTAGCTCTCGTAGTTGCGCAAGGTGACAACTTACACTCGACCGCGTCTAACACGGCCGAGACTCTTTACCCTGCTGAAAATACGATGGCTGCAGATAGACATGGCTTCGACGAAATTCGCGACGCGCCGGAATTTGTTACATCGGTAGAATTCAAACAGCAGGAGCAACGCTTACTCGCTAACGATGCCGCATCATAATAAGAGCGACTTAATGGCAAGTTTCAGCAAGCCTTTACCGAACTAACGGCTACGCTTAGCTCGACCATCATCACTCAACTAGCAGCAGCAAAGCAAGTGAGCACAAAGCTAGCTAGTCCCGTCGGCGTAGACGACACGCCGAAAGGTGGAATTGCGGAGCACGACGCCCGTAGCGCACATCTGCCGACCGAGCGACCCTCGATCAACCCCACCGTGCGACCCTTGCCCCTAGCCCCAGCGAAAACGGTACCCCCAGCAGCCATGCCATATGATGACTACCACATCGACACAAAGCTATGGGGACCCTACATTGCCCCCGGCCTCGAGCTACCCCCCCGACATCTCGACGGCCCACGAATCTAGAAGCTCACCTTTGACATCTACCGCCACCTCTCCGCCCGCCAGCATAACGCCACGCTCGACGAATACCGCGCCACGGCATGTCACGCCGCCTACGACGCCTGCGCTAATACGGCGAGCATATCAGCTCTGGAAGACATTCAAAATTACCCCAAGGACTCACCGGAATTCGCGGCGGCGGTCGTCACCATGCGTCAAAGCAACCACACCCACAGCGCGCTCGAGGAGGCCGCCCGTGTGCGGATATCCCACATCCGACACACCAAGGGCGGAGGGGAGACGAACGATTCGGACCGCGTTTTCGCAGAACTCGCCTACGAGCGTTTCCTCAACACGCGACCGGACGCTGCCTCCTCCGAATACGACAACCTACACCGGGCGTTCATCGATAAAACACTCGAATGCTCGCTACTCGCTAGCGCCAAAGCCGCCGCGGGAGCTGCCTTCGCGCGCAAGACACCCGACCGACCCGCCCCCGACCGTCCAACCCCTACCCCGACCCCGAGACCCCAGCCCGAGCCAAAGCCGCCACCGAGAGACAACGCCGACACCAAAGACACGAAAGCCAAGAACCCGGACAAGAGCGCATGACGGTGTGACCCGCCGCGCTACGTCCTGCAACGACCGTTTCAACTTCATGCGTCACCGCGTGCGGAGTAGAGCGTCAGAGTGGAAACGCTTAGGCGCGAGCGAGCAAGTTTTAGGCTGGATTCGTCACGGGGTTCGCATACCTTTTATCGGCGGCCGGCGGCCCCCACCTTTCGACAACGGCATCTCCATGTTAGACGCAACCAAAACAGCAGCTCGACTTCATGGACTTTGAGCTTCCACGATTCCTTCAGTCGGGCGCGTGGGAGCATGGACAGCGCAGCATATGGGTTTCCATAATTTTTTAGTCCCGAAACCGGGCGAAAACAAATGGCGACTCATGATCGATTTGCGCCCCTAAACAAGTATTGCAAGGACCGCAAACTCACGTACGAGACTCTCAAGCACCTCAAGAACCTGACGCGTGCCGGCGACTGGATGGTATCCTTCGACCTCGCGGACGGCTACTACACGCTAGGCATACTTGAGGAGGACATAGACTCTTTTACGGTAAACTATCGCGGCACGGTGTACATACTAGCCGGCCTTCCGATGGCCTCCCGCGGCAGTTAATATACTATTTCTGTCGTCTTACCGAAGTTTTTATCTGTCACTTACGCGAACCACTGCCCAACCCCACCGGCCACACCCCCCGGCTAGCTACGAACCAACAGCCCAAGCGACCAACACCGTCCCGACGCTATCTGCGAAACTCGCGATGGAAGGGTGCCCGACTACTCCCGTACATGGACGACTTTTTGTTTCTTGCCGACTGCAGAGACGCAGCGCTACAGCTCCGCGACCGCGTCGCGTGCCTACTCGACCGCCTCGGACTAGGACGCAACCTGAAGAAAGGCCACTGGGAGCCTACGCAAATCTGCGAGCACCTCGGCCTCCATATCGACACCACAACCTCTACTTTCCGAGCCCGGGCCTCAAAACTACAAACCATCGCCACCCTCTCCCGGACCCTACTGCAACGCTCTGCACGCGACGCACGGTGGCTACCTGCCCGACAGCTCGCAGTGCTCGCCGGAAAGGTGCAATACATGTACCTCGCAATTCCAGCAGCCCGCTTCTACCTCCGCGAACTACACGACGTCCTCGCTACGCGCACATGATGGGGGGGGGGCGGGTGCGACTCATCTACCAGTTTAAAAGAGACCTCCAATGGTGGACGCAAGTCCCCTCCGCCAACAACGGACGCTCCATCTTATCCCCCGTCGAGACCGCGTACCTGCACTGCGACAGCTCAGGTTACGGTTGGGGAGCAATGTTGAACGAGCAGTTGGAAGCACGGGGTTTTTGGTTAGCGACGGACCAACAGCGGCACATCACTTGGAATGAGTTACATGCCGTGCGACTCGCAGTCCTTTCGTTCCTACCGCTCATGCGCGGACGAAAAGTACTCATGCACGAGGACAATAAAGCAGTGGTGGCTGTACTCTGCCACCTCACTTCCCGGTCGCCGACTATGATGGACGAACTCCGAAAACTCTGGGAACTCATCGACACCAACAACACCAGCATACGCGCGCGCAATATTCGATCCGTTGCAAACGACGTATGGGCCGACAAACTGAGCCGCGGAACGGAAAGGGACGACTCGCAACTCAACCCCCGCATCTTCACTTACGTGGACTCCTTGTGGGGCCCCCACTCCATCGACAGGCTCGCCACGCATGGCAACTCGCAGCTTCCCCGCTATAACTCCCGCTGGCGAGACCCCACCTCCGAAGCCGTGGACTGCCTCCATCTTCCCGACAACCACTGGGCAGCAGAGACCATCTGGTCCAACCAACCTTGGACACTCCTCCCCGATCTCGTCCAGAAATTACGCCAATCTGGCGCCGAAGCAACAGTCATCGCGCCATACTGGCCCGCCGATGGTGGCAAGGCTGCTCATCGGACGAGCTAGATCAATTGGCTACATATACTCTTGGAGCCACAATTGCCACCAGCTGCGGAGGTGTCAAACGTTCGTTTCTTGAATTGCTTAGGACGTCCACCATGGTTGTCCGCTGGGAGTGGTGATGTCTTCGAACGGCTCAAATGATGAGAGTCGGTGACCAAAAAGGGAGTGGATCCGGATCCTTCCGAGAAAACATGCCATAATTTGAAACCCCGAAAATACAGCGAAAATGTTCACGAAGAGTACGCGCAAGGTCTCGGATCTACTCAGATTCGTGGGTTCGAACCCTACTTTTATTCGCCGGATCCGCTCCCGCGTCCATTTCGCTCAGGAAATTCTGCAAGTCGAACATCTCCAAGTTCTAATCCGTTTGAATTTTGTGGGATTTGTTATGAGCTTGGAGCTTTTAATTCGCCAGCCCGTTATTGAATCTAACACACTGAAGGTATCCTACAATACATGCCCCTACCATTGAAAAAAAAGTCGTTAAAGGGTTGTGTGTATTCCGCGTGGCTCATCGAACCTCGGTTGAGGTCGACCGGGGCATTAATCTCGTCGTCGTCACGAATGTTGGGTAGCATGGGCGTCTTATAAATCTCATTGACCCACATTCGAAAGAAAAAAATGATTGAACCTTGCATCTTACGATTGAGCCACCATATGTTCGGAAGCCCCGAAAATTGCGAAGAAACCCACATGACGGAGTTGTGCGAGTAAAGATTAATTCCCATCATTGAAAGCACTGTGGGTGTGTCTTGAGCCAGTCGGAGAGTAGTCGAGGGTCCTTGCCGTTTTGCATGGGTGACTGAATTGCCGCAATACGCTGAGTCTCACTCAGGGTTACGTTGAGTCCAACGAAGTCAATTACCGGGGCCGAAATTCGCATGCGTATATTCGCCAGTCATTCTCCACACAATTGATTAAAGTCACCGACCACTTCCATCAAGACATGATCACAGTCAACATTACGAAAGCGAGCGACGAGCAAGACTTCTTTGGGTAGATTCTAGTCCTTGTGTTGAGACTTTACGGCTGTCCGAAACACTTGCCATTGAGCTGTGAAACCGAAGTGAAGTAACTCGTGTTTGCTCTTTGTAGCGCGTGCGGTGCCGGAAACATAAGGGCTACGTGTCGATCCATACAATGTACTCGATCTCGTCATGATGTAAGAACCATACGAACCACCGGCTTAGTATTTGAATGGGTTGTCACTGGATTCTCGGCCGTAGACGGTGTGCGCATGTGATTGGTTACGTAGGGCGATGGTATGGAAGCAACGTAAACGTACATCAGCTGAACTTGTTGTCGGGTAACGGAACGCAAACATATCTATCGCGAACCGAGGTTGAATCAAAAGCAATCAGAAGTAAGCTGATTTTTTCGACAAGTTCACGAACGGTAGCGTCGACGGGCTCCTCATTTGACAAGACGAACCCGGCGGGAATCCAAAGCTTAATGGTGCTAGGTTCAGGTTGAAGGACGAGCTTGATACCCGCACAAGTTGGACTTCCGATGGGCATCAAAACCACCACACAATGACCTAGATAAAGTGAAGTCATGTCGAAATAACGATCGAACAATGAGCGAGTGTCGCGACAGTAAAAACGTTTTAAGAACGTAGCTCCGAAACCAGTGTGGCAGAGTACCTTTTGCAAATTGCTAAGATAAATAAATCATGTAGGCATGTGTGCATAAGGGAAGATGCTGAACATAAAGCAGTTGCTTTTAGCTATAAATGTATTTAAAATGATAAAATGAGAAAGGTTCTATCTCCTCCCTTCAATGCACTAGGCTTAAATATACCTAGTTAGATCTCGCTACTCTTCGCATGCTCCGCATAGCTCCACTTAGGGTTCTCTCGTAACGGTCATCCGTAGCCATGCGACGTAGCCAACGTTGCCTCGCGAAATCAGACCACAACGTCTCGAAGCATGCGTACCTAACGCTGCGTACTGTGCGTACTTGGAAATACTAGTAGTACACTACTCCACAAAAGTCCGGACATGCATGTTTTTAAGCATAAGCTAGTCAAGAACACGCCCTCTCACCACGTTAAGCACGACGACACACAGGTACCGCCCAAGTGTAGGAAAACCCGGAAGCAAGCAAATAGCCGTCATATGGTATGGTTTGACGTGAGCATAAAGCGAGTGTTGTCGGTGAAGTTTGTCGAATTAAGCCCGTGATTTCAGAAAAATGTCTATACTACACACGTCGTTCTGAGTTTCCCGCTTAGCAGGCATTGCTCAAGCGCCCATACTATGATGCATATTAATCAATTTTCCAGAGGAGCGTATTTTGGAGGTGTGTTGGAGAAGAATTGGGGGCGTGGGTGCCGTGTTCAGTGCGCGAGGTTAGGTTGGCGGGTGTGTGAATAGAGCAAGGCAGTTCACGTCGTAGGCACGGGTGATGTTTTTAGAAAGCAAGCGAATAAATACCCACATTAGGCAGATTTGGATACAACGGCACGCTGTAAATAAGCGAGGGTGATTGGCTTTGGTGAGGGGCGAGGTCCAACTTGGCCGTGTGGGACGCATCACGTTAACGGTGGTATTTGGAAGGCCTAGGTATGTGCTTGTGCCAACCACACTCACCCCACGCATGGCACACGTCGAGAGTTAGGCTTGTAAATCAGTAGAAATGAAGAATTGGTAAAATATATCGACAAACCCCGCACAAGTCGCCTCAGGAGGTGAGCCGAATTCGACGGTTGTTGCTCAGCACTACGGCTCAGCTTTGCCGGGATATTGTAAAAATGAGAATATTTCACAGAAAATTCGTTTGTGAGAGTTTGAGCCCGGGAGTAATTGCGTCGGACGCGCATTGATAAGGCGCGCTCAGTGTTACCTGATGCAAAGTGTTTTAATCTTATTCTAGTAAGTTATGACCGTTTGAACATTGTGGCCGAAAGCATGTTGCCCTTGGTTGTAAGTCTAAATACGCGATTTCGTGCGTTTTCCCTATAGCAGCATGTCCAATACCTCCTCCCTCCGTCAACTATGCATTATATTTGCGCGACTATGTCATAAAAATTCATATTGCGGCGCTGTACGCCTGTTACTCTTTTCGTGTAACCGGCACGCCGTCACGGCGATTGTTTGTAAGAGCGTGCCGTACGGGTGCGGGCGCGCGATAACCCCAAGTACGCAACCCCGGTAGTGCTCGAATTCGCCCCCCGTAGTTGTCGGCGCATTCCATCTTGGGCGCCATAGCATTGCCTATGATATCAGGATATTTGTCAATTAAGTCGAGGCATGATTATATTTTTTCTTGCAAAGGTCTGAGATCTTGTCCGGAATGTTTTGGAGGAGTGTACAATACTACGAACAATTTCATCTAGCTTAACAATGGCGAATGTAACTGCTATTAATCCTTATATTCCGTGGAAAATAACGATTAGTGAAGTAACGAGTATATTTACAATGTATTGTAATGTAATGTTATATGATAGTACTTCCATGCACTATACTCGGCCGATACTTAGTTCTCACCGCCCGTTGGTAGTTCCCGCTCTTGCTGTCAATGGCGAGAATGCAAGCAACGTTGAGCGACAGTCGGTAAGCCCCCCTTCCTCCAAGTCCCAACCGCGAAGCTACCGTCTCTCGTGGACCGCCTATTCGAGTGGCACATAATCAAGTCTGCCGAACTTTGCTCCGCAATCCACACATCTCCCTAACGCGCGCATTGCGAAGTTATTCACATTTTGATGTCCAGCTAGCATACCCGAAAGGAATCCGCCATTTCCATTTGTTTCTAACATATTTTTCGCTCCCATTGGTGCTTGCGTATCTAGAGGCCCCAAATGGGCATATATGATATAAATTGTGGAAGGGCCGCAATAAGTGGAAGCCGAAACAAACGAGATGCCGCTTTTTCTCGGTTATGCCTCGACCGTACGAGCGAGCCCCGCCCCCCCCCCCCCCCCCCCCCCCCCCCCCCCCCCCCCCCCCCCCCCTCCCCCACTTAAATCATTAATATATGTCGTTGTGCAAGCCTTGGAAATTACTTATTATTGGAAAAAATGCTTCGGAGTCCAAGCCCCTCACAGGACAGCCATTGCGGGATTCATAAGTGGATACTTTGCGCTGAGACAAATTTCTCAAATGAAGTCGCCTCCCTTGAGGCCTTGACCACCCCTTATCATTAGGCGTCCAACTCCCGCCAATGGTCGGCGGACTCAGTGTTTAGAGTATCCGCCGATAATTGCTCTGCTAGAGTGTGCTCGCCATCTAAACTCGCGCACCTACCCACAGGCACCCATCTCAGCTCGATTTATAGCGCGACGCATGTAGTTGACATCCCGCCGGCAACCTTGAGAACGGACTTCTCAATATTGTTTAAGTACATTTCATTATTTGACAATCTGTGCCGTCTTAAATCTGTGCCCCTCGTCGAACATCATCTTCATGAAAAATGAATAAATAAATTCTTACAAGAAAAAGCAGCTGAGACCACCAAGCAAAAAGAAGAAAAGAGGGGAAAAAACCAAAAATAAATAAAAAGACAGTATAAGAATCAGCATCTTTCCCTTTTGTTGTTTCCCCTGCCTTTTTCCCGTCCGTGCTCATGTTGTTCTTCTGGTATTGTAATCCTTTAGCATCTGCTTTCCAAAGACGGTGATTACGGGTACGGGTATACCTGTAGAGGTGGCGCTACCGCAGTAGGGAAACAGCTCCGGAACACCTGGCGCGCAGACTCCAATGGACCCAGCAGACGATGCCGAGCGAGATGGCCGAGTTTTGGCCACTCAGCAGTCAGTAGGCCGGCCCAGCGTTGGATAGCAAAACGGCTCAGCAGTGTAGGTAACAGTCCACAACGGCACTCCGAGACGAGCCGTTGCTTCAGCTTCCCCGCTCAGTAGATAACTCGAACCGTCGTCGCTATTTATTTAGCTGATCGGCTCCTTTACTAATTATTTATGTCAGCCGTCGTCGTGCTGCGCAGTAGCAGGCTACTCAAGGCAGCCGGGCTCTGCCACCCAGCCGCACGAGGACGGCAAGCTCGCTGCCCGTCCCTCCGCCGTGGCCTGCGAGTAGTTTCCTCCTCTTTGCGCTCACCGATGGAGAGTTATCGTACGAAGCCGCTCTCGAACGTCGGAGCAGTTGTGGACGGCGTCGACCTGAACCGACCTTTGCCAGAGTGAGCCGCACAGCACCCTCACCCACCCGCACAGCACTCTCTCGCGACTCACATCTGGCTTCTGTCTGTGCTCGTCTTGTCTCGAGACAGTGTTTCTGACCGCACAAACAAACTTTGCCGCGTCTACGCCCTTCGACAAAAACCGACATATTTTGACGCACTCTGACTAGTCGGTCCTTTTGCCTGACTTCCTTCGCTGCTACTGCTGCTGCTGTGCTGCCTTACGTCGAGTAGTGAGCTGGTTTCAAAGATCGTTCAAGACACGTTTGAGCACAGCTTACTGCTATTCAAGGGACAGGGTGTCGTCAGCGGGGACAGGTGAGTGCGGAGTATCTCAATCCGTTATTGTGCGTCTTACTGACTAAATATAACACAGCATCTTAGTCTCATCGATGAATTCAGCTATGTCTTCTATATTTGATGCGACGGAGCTGGCACTGTATGCTCACGTAAATTGGTTGGTGAGGATGTGCATGAATGTGGCAGGCAATGCGAGATAAGCCGCTGGTTCGGCGAGATAGAGAGCAAACCCTTTGCGAAGCACCCTCGCTCCCCAAACACGGACGTCTTCCGCGTCTCCAATGTGCGCGAAGAGGGCTGCACTGGCGTGGGCCGCACAGGATGGCACATCGACGGCTCCTTCATGGATTGCCCCTACCAAGTGAGCTGCTACCACATGCATGCGGTGCCCAAGCGGGGCGCCACCGCCTTCATACCCCTCGATGCGCTGATAGGTCGCATGACGGAGGAGCAGCGCGCGAGGTGGGACCGTCTATACATGTGCTCTGACAGACAGGCTGGGCCAAGGCACCCGGTGAGTGACTAAACATGGATTCAGATTACCCACACCAGTCACTGTGTGTGAAAGGCATGGCTGATCTGTTATGATATGTATTAGTAGAAGAGGTGATTATTGAGGCGATGGTGTTGTGTGTCGTTGCAGATGATATATAAGCATCCTGTGACGGGGAAGCCAACCATGTGCATTCACCTGGGAATGACGAGAGGGTTTATGTGGGACAAAGGGAGCCCGGATAGCCGCGTGACGGTGCGCGTGCACTCTCATCACCGCAGGGTTTTATATTAATACCTGCGTTAAACTTTTGGGATGGAGACAGTGATGCAATGCAATGCCTCACTCAGACTCTGTGATTGCTCATTCCTCCTGGTAGGGTGGTCCCGAGACAGAGGAGCTTCTGTGCGAGCTAGAGCAGCTGCTGGCCGATAACTCTGACCTGGTGTATCGTCACGAGTGGGAGGATGGCGACTTTCTGATCACTGATAACTTGGCACTCGCGCACGAGGCCACGCCGGAGACGCAGTTACCCGTCTCCGAGGTCGGACTGCGCATCCTCCACCGAACTACCGTTGCTGGGGTCCACGTGCCAACCAAATGATGCAGGGATGAAAACGATCATGCTTGCCATCACGTACAACACAGTTGCTGACTACATGTAATGATTCCGAGCGGAATGGTTTGAGCACCACCTGTGTGGCTTGGTTGTATAGGGTTTGCATGGTTACAGGTGATACACACTGCTCCTGACACGCCCTCCCGTCCTGAGATGCGATGATTATATATTTTGTGATGTGCCTTGCCGATTTGCACATACTGTGATGTTCCTTCGCAGTGTCTACTTCTTGGCGGGTGGAGGGACTTTGTAAGTCTTGTATGTGATTTTGCTGTTCAGCTTTCGAACCTGACAACGGCAACAGCACCTACCAGTCAGTCCTCCTGCACTCGCAACCTGAGGAGGCGCCACACTAGCTGTGTATTCGCCTTCGCTTTCCCCAGCTTTTGAGGTCAGCCCTGGAGCTGCGTGCAATAGAACAACAGGAGGGCAGAATGGGGAAGGAACACCGCACCTGAGCCGTGTGGAATGATTTAAGGAAATTTGTGAGGTTAAGAGTGACGCCAGAGTTGAGGTCAGAGGTGCCAAATATTTCCTGCAGGTGCTTGTCCAGGTCCTGCTTGCCGTGCATGAGGTACATCAGCTGCAGCGCGGACTCCATGGACACCACGTTGTCCTTCTGGTTCATCAAAAACAGTGTGATGTGGTACAGTTGGCTAGGCTCATTCCCTGCAGCCACCATCCGGCGTGACAGCAATTGCATTGAGCCAACATAACGATTGCACTGTGGATCAACCGAAAGACATCCTTTCATTCGCTGCATTCATTAATATGCTTGAGAGTTGTACAGTGGAGTACCTGCTGTGTCGTTCTGGCACCTCTGATACATTTTACAGAACTCCTCGTAGGTGTTCTTTCCGTCGCAGTCCTCGTCTGCCTCCCAGATGATGTCGGCCACCACTTGCTGAGGTGGCAAGGGGAAATCAACAAGCAACTTCAGTTCCACGTTGAACCTAGGGAAACCCATGAATAAAAATAGCAGGTCGAGAATGCACACGGTGGCTGTGTGGAGATCAAGATGAGGTCAGATGTTAGTGACTGGTTCTGTCGAGGCTTAAACAGGTTGTGTATGTATTTGTGAGGGCGAATGTGTCTCTGCATTGATCTGATACTATCGTTATTTACCTCTGAGGGAGACAGGGATATATGATTGTTCAAGAACATTTGTGTGCGTGTGTGTGTGTGTGTGTGTGAGTGAATGCGAGAAATATACGTGTGTATAAGAGCACTAGTATGAGGCGTGTGTTTGTGTGCGTATACGCGTATGTCTGTGACTGCGTGTGTGAGTGTGTTTGTGTGTATGCATTTGTGTGCGCGCGTGAGTTTGCATGTGCGTTTTTCCGCGTGAGTGTGTGTGGTACGTTTGTGCGCATTTGTGTGTGTGTGGTACAGGTGCGCATTTGGTACAGGTGCGTGTGTGCATGTGCGTGAGTGTGGGTCAACCTACGAGCACGAGGCGCGCGCGTGCCTCCGTGTGTATGCACGCACGCGCGTGCGTGTGTGTGCGTGTGCGTATGAGCGTGCGTGTGTGTGCGTGTAACAGACGAAGGGGGGTAGAGAGCGCACCTTGATGCCCGGAGGTTTGTGGCCCATCATGTCGAACAGTTGCTCCAACTCCTCAGCATCGATCATATCATCCTGTTTAAAGTCGATCTGATCAAAGGCTTTGCGAAGCTCTACCTCCTCATGCTTTCTAGCGTAGCGAATCTGTGACCATGTGGGGACGCACACACACACACACACACACACACACACACACACACACACACGCGCGACATGAATACATAGCTTTCGCCCCCCTCCAGCAGCCAAATTTGAAAGGGCCACACTTAAGTGCGCCACATATACTTGCCAGCAGAACCACTCACGTAAAAATACACCGATGAATACAGGTAGTCAGCCCATGGGTTAAAGAAACGTTGGGTGTGGCATTGACGGTAGCTTCTGACTTCCTTGGGAGAAGGGAGAAATGCGATGATGGGTTTGCGTATGTAAATATGTTTTTGGGCAGTGCTGGAAAGCGGACATGTGAGTCAAAGTGCGGAGCTCACCCGCGCATTGTTGCTCGCCATTCTAAATCGGTGACTGCGGAGGCCAGTGACAACTGGCCCGCCGTTTGTCTACGAATCCTTATCTTCCACACCACCGTGGCTATGGGAGGGACTTCAGTCGGACGACAGCCGCGCTCCCACGAAAGGGCCGAACAAGCGGACGTGCACTCCGGCTCCGCGCAATCACCCGCACCGTGTCTGCGCCCGGGTTTGGAAGCGGTAAGCCCGAGGGGGGGCAGCCAGCGCAGTGAAAAGCCGTTACAACTGTAAAATCTAGCACAATACTGCGAGATACTGGGCTATCCGTCACGCTCGGTTTTGTGCTGCTGTCGGTGCATGCGAGGCCGCGTCTGGTTTCGGTCGACGTTGCGAGCGGACTACGCATGCGGTACAGGTACGGTCGCTGTGCGACGAGCCAATACAGTACCAGTACTGCCTGTAGAGGGTGACGGTGCGGGTTCCCTGCCAGTCCAGTCCCATATCCCGGGGGCGCAAAAAAAAAAAAAAACTGTACCAGTACCGGGTACTGGTGGTACCTCTAATTTTCAATTTCCAGTGTGGTAAACGACCACATATTCAGTACAATTACCGAACAAGGATATTATTCTACAGGTAAATCATCCGACCCTGTATTTAAGGAAAGTAACATACAAATATTTCTGATGAAAAATCATCATTAATCAAAATATATTACTTGTTTTCTCTGTTATATTACTTATAATTAAGAGGATTTTGTGCCATTGAATGACATGAATATACAATATAATCATCTTTCTAAATTCACAGATATCCTGAGTCGACATCTTGTTACTGATGATTATTGTGTTTGGTTTTTGAATTGCGATTTTACATAGAAGAATTCCTGGATATTAATTTCTTCCTGCAAGTTAAACTTTTTTCATTATCAATAATACAACAATTTACATATCAAAAAAAAAATTGAGCTATTCTTATTTATTGTTTTTAATAAATATTCAATTCAATATTGTTTGATAAAAATGAACTAGAATTGAATAATAATAATTTGCTTAGCGATAATGAAATATCCCACACAGCAAGGTACGGGTACGGGTTGATTCCGGACGACGACGTGAATGACGACGTCCGGGCATCAGGGCGGGCGTCGGACGGACGAAGCGAGGCGGGAAATCCGAACGTCAAAGAGATCAGACCCAGCACGTCAATCAGAGCCGAGTCCCAGGGTTCCGCTATCGTGTGCTTCAGTTCTCCCACTTTTACCCAACCTTGGAACCTCTTAACCCTCAACGTATATCGCTATGGCTAAGGGTGCATCCGCTAGTCAGGCCAGCCAGCTGGCTACTCGTGGCGGTGGTGGCTCCTCGGGCGCCGCTGGCCGCTCCGCTCCTCCGCCTGGCGCTGTCGGTGCCGCGCGCCGCAGACCTACGGGTGCGCCAGGCCGGGTCCACTGTCCAAGCTCCTTATTTAGTATAAGACATATACTGATCATACTTATGTCTTAAAGCCTGTATTCTTTTCAGCCAGTCATCACAGGCACCGGTTTAATGGCCGAGATCTGTGTTCAACGCGACTGTGCTGCCGGTGCACTACTGCGCACGGCCTAAGTAGTCAATGCCGTCTTTCTGGTCGGCGTAAGTAGTAACATCACGCTCCATACGTTTTCTTTTCATAAGGTAGAGAGAGCTGTGGAATATAATCACTTCAAAATCTATAGTTTTTTGAACTGCGGTGGTGTTCTCGCCTTGTCCATCTGTTATGCTGGCCCTGCCAGAGTGCAGGATCTTTTAAAACCGCTCCGTTAGGCTCGGGATGTCAGGCCGACTAGTATGGGAGGCCATGAGGGTCACAGTTGCCATAGTCGAGGGAAGTGGGCTCTGTGCGAAGGAGAATGGATGGTTTGGCAGGGACGTTTTGTGGCACTGGTGCTATTTTAGAATTCGTGTCGGTCACTTGGGAGAGGAGATCTGTCTGATGTCACTCTGTTCTGTCACAGCTCTGAGCTGCACCTAGTTGTTTGTTGCTGGCATAGTAAAGTGACTAAGTAGTCAAGTGATGTTACATATTGTATAGGCTTTGCTCCCCAGAATACTCCCCAGAGTAATGTGTCTGTCTGACTCTGTGGTTCTGTTTTCCAGGCCGCACGGGCGGCGGTTTCAAGCAGAATGTGATGAACTTTTACACCGACGACGCCCCTGGTCTGAAGATCTCGCCGGTGCGGGTGGCACACAACTGAAACTCTTTGTCTGGTTTTCAGTCGAGTGCTCTGATTGCAGAACGGCTGAATCGGTGCACTTTCTGCGCAGGTGATGGTTCTGATCATGAGCCTGGGCTTCATTGGTTTCGTCACGATATTGCATGTGATTGGAAAGATCAGGGGATGAGCAACAGGTAGATTTAGCTTTCTGTGGCAAGAGTACCACTGCCACCCCTTTTAGAAGTGCCGTCGTGCAGCTGACAGACAATGTGATGCAAAAGCGGCATGCTACATTGCTGTTGAGCTGCAGCAGCTCTCTCTGTGGGATTAAGTTGGGTTTTTACAGCAACACACAAAACTGAGCGGGTTTTCAGTTTTGGCTGTAACATCTTCGCATTTGAAGGGCCAGCAGACTATGCACACGCACATCCTCACTGCTTTGTCGGTGAACCTGATACTTCAATGTATAAGTACACTGATAAGCAGGTTTGACATCGGAAGGAAGCACCACTGAGTAGTAACGAGGCAGCTATGCTGGGGCAAGCGTTCATGACTGGCCGTGGCGCTGATCAGGCGATTGATAGACGTCGCGGAATGTTGAGGTCTTCATCGCTGCAGCAACAGCTGTGAAGGATCCAGTCACGCATACCACCCCCTCACCGCCGTGGCTCTGAATCTCAGCAAGAGCTTTAGCCACTGCTGCCTCCATGGAGGCTTGCACAAGCTCTCGCGCGCGGCGGCGCTTTGCGGCCTGCATTCCCCCTATTTGCCAGGCTGCTGACAGCGAACCCGTGTTAGCTGCCCGCTGCTGGCTTCCCTCCATCCCATTAACGCTGGTGAAGATGACCACCTTGGGCGTCGCCTCCCTGAGAGCTGCTGCCACTCCCCTTCAGGCAGGCATGGCCAATGTATTCAAGATATCACAAGTACGGAAATTGTTGCCCAAGAAGTGCAGATGGGTTGAGCATTCTGCAATCCCCCTTCCTCTTTAAACATACACACACACCTTATGTCCTTATCCTCCAGCATTGCGAGAACAAGGGCCACGGGCCGATCTGGAAGAGCAAATCTTTCACAACAGTGAGTGGTCACTGTAGTCAGCGACATTCACAATTAGATATTAAAAGGCGAGAGGTGGCACTTGAGCACTGACGGCAGGTCTTACTCACTGAAGCGTCTCGCACAGCGCTGCAGCTGACTCTGGCGTGTGGGCGGCATCCAGGACGAGCCACTGTCTCCGGCCACCCACCTCCGCACTTTCGGGCAGATCATTCACACGGGTACGTCCTGTTAGATATCGATTTCGGATTCCTGCATTGCAGGTCAGGCGACCCGGACGCGATGCAAGTGGCTGCTTGATTCTCGAAGGAGCTAATTGAGGTCACCTGACAACTTGGAAACGGCCAGGAAGCACGGTGGAAGCAATGCCCTCCCGTATGGCATTGACATTGACGCGGTCCCAGCCCTGTTTCAGAAGCTGCAAACTCGCCCGGACAGCAGCAGCGATGTTGTGGTGCTGGTGGCTGCCAATCAGCTGGCATGGCACCCCCTCAAGCAGCATATCCGACCCCGCGACCTGGATGTCCACAAGCTCTGCTATTTGGCCACCAGAGGGGTCGACCATCCCGCGTGATAGCACAGTCACGTCAGGTTCTGCATTCAGAATTTCACAGCCCTGCAAAAGATGGCAGTCCCTCAGAAAAAATTGAGAACAAACCGTCATTGCAGAAACACTTTAAGAGGCAAGAACGCTGCGTGGCTGTTCGCCTCGTCACGAAGACAGAGGAGGAGGATGTTACCTTCTTTAACGCTGTTGCGGCCACCGCTGCTGCTGCTTCCCCTTGAGGCTGCCTCGCAAGAACAACCGGCGAGCCAGGCTGCATGATGCCTGCCTTCACCTCGGCGATTTCAGCCACAGTGTCTCCGAGGGCTGCCTTGTGATCCATTCCTGCCGCTCACTCAAGTTTAGACAACGACACGAAACAGTGCACGCCGCCAGCTTGCCTGCCTATTGTGTCTCTACTCGCGCGTTGTGCCTGTATGTGTGGGTTGGGAGGGAGAGGGGGGATGGTCACCTATGGCTGTGATCACTGACATAAGTTGGCTGGACGAAGTGAATACATTCGTGGCGTCTCGCTCGCCGCCCAGACCTGCCTCTACAACCGCAATGTCGACCTGCTACCCACATGCGGAATCAGACACGGTGGGAGCATGCGTACGAACAGCCCGTCGCTGGCATGGGCATCAGTTGGAAAGCCGCGAAAGGGTGACGCCCTGTTGCGCGCGCACCTGTTGCTGCTGAAAGTGTTTGAATGCAAGCGCGGTCATAACTTCGAAGTAAGACAGAGCGCCGCCTTCCTCTGCTTGCGCCTCCACCACCGCAGGCATGTGGGCGTCCTTTACCTGCTCCAGCTGCTCCGGCGAGATGTGGGAGAGCTGGGTGCCGCACGAGATCCGCTCGCTCTCATGCAACACGTGCGGACTGCACAGTCACAACGCAACGACACGCAGATATTCAGACATTAGGTATGGCCTGCAATTAGGTATCGCCTATGCGCCCAGCCCTGCAATGACATTATGTGGTAAGATGCTAACCGAATAATGTGGATGCAAGGTTGATGAATCATGCGCGGGCGATGACGGGACTGCATGCGCACCTCGTGTATGTCCCCACTTTGTAGCCGGACGCTCTGAGAATATTCGCCAGCAGGCTCGTGGTGGACCCCTTCCCCTTGGTGCCCACAACCTGAACCACCTATCCAAATCGGGCCAAAGATGGTCAACCAGACCAGCAGCATCACTGCCATTCAGGGCAGCGCGGCGTGGAAGGACACAGTTTCAGTTTCCGAGGGGGGAGCACCGGAAAGTGCTTGTGCGGGTCGTCGAGTCGAGCCAGCAGGCGGTGCATTCTTCCCTGCGAGTAGCAATTCCAGGCAATGACCTACTAGTGGGTATTTACTCACGGTGACTGAACTAAAGGACAGAGCTTTCACTATCGTCGACGATGTCTCGTGGGGTGACGCTACCAGGTCGAAGCCCTCCGAGCCGCCCTTGCCCGCGCCAGCTGGCACCCCCGTCGCCTCGTGGTTTACGAGACCTTCCTGCACCGCTGACCACCCTGCTCGAGTAGACTCAAGCCGGACGGAGGTGGCCACCCGCCCACAGGCCGCCATCGCCTTGCGACGCAACATGAGCTGATAGCTTGATGTGAGCATCATCGCCGCTCCGACGGCGGAAAAAACGGAACGCTCGGTGCCAACTCCCAATGACACGCGACACTTATCGATACCAGTCAGCATTAATTAAGGAAGACAGCCTGCGGAACCCACTGCTCTTTTAGCATGCTAGAGCAGGCCATCACGGTCGTCGCGCGTCGGAGACGTAGGTTTTGAAGGGGTTCATCGGCTTGGAAAATGTCTCACGGTCGGCAGGAGACACACAACGATACATTAAAAAAAGACATTCATTTCTATTTTAGAAATGAATTTCTTACAAGAAAGGCACTGAAAAACACCATGCAAAAAGGAGCAGCAATGGAGTATTTATTCCCACGCCTCATATGTTGGGAACCCATTGCCACAATACGGCACGGCATTCCCGCGGGGGCCGTTGCAGGGTTACACATTATGATTCAAATGCGTACGCGTGTATTTCCCACAGCCCGTCGTCTTGCCCGCATTCATGCCATGCGTGAACGTTTTCTCCATCATTGTCCTGCATGCGGCGGGGATGTTATTGAATCTATAGAACATATTCTGCTTGAATGCCCACGTTGGGAATGCCACCGTCGTAATTTTGGGGCGCTAGCCCCAGATTTTAATGGTTTTGTGCGTCGTTTCGCTACATCCCCCGAAGATATAAATGCCTTACTTTTAGGCGGTGTCCCCCCTTCCCTTCATGGCGCCACCCATTTTACAGGGAATGGGAGGTTTTTCCAGTTATGGCGCCACGCCCTCCCTCATATTGCTTTCTTTGTAGTTCATGTATCGCACTCCCGAAATGTTTTGCTCCGTGAGATGGGCCTTGGTCCTTCTCGCATTTCTCGAATGGGTCGACGCCCGGACGGGTAGGGCAGACCTTTCTTGGTCAGTGCCGGGAATGCCTTCATGTTTGTTTGCATGTCACTGGAAGGTTTTAGTTGGTGAAACTCCAACACTGGCCTCGTGTGGGGTTAGCGCAGTACGGTACGGTTCTCGTACAATGGTACTTAATGCACTCACACGAGCGTCGCCTACTCGGGAGCATGATCGATGATGAGTTGAGGTTTGTTTCGAACTTCTGCTCTCAGTCATGCTTGCAAAACGCCGCCTGTAGAGGGTGCCGGTGCGGGTTCCCTGCCAGTCCCATATCCCGGGGGCGCAAAAAAAAAAAAAAAAAATGAGGGAAAACCCCACAGGCCTACTAAGGCGGTGGGCCCACAGGTCTAACTAGAAAATTTTTTACAAGAAAAAGCAGTGGAGGCCACCAAGCAAAAAGAAGAAAAGAGGAAAAAACCTAAGCCCGAGGAACAGGAAGGCATGCCACAGCACCAGCACACAGGCCTAACGATATCGATTTGAAATAAATGATTCGATAATTGAATAACTTGATTATCGGTGATAGTGTTGTTGAGAGAAGGCAGGGGCACAGAGATGACATGTTATGGGTCTTGCAAAATATGTACTTAGCCGTGCAAGGAAAGCGGCCCTAATGCAAAAAAAGTCCCTGAGCCAAAGCAAGTGGCTAACACTTGATTTTCAAATAAAACACACAGAAAGCAGTGGAGACCACCATCAAGAAAGGAGAAAAAAAAAGGCAAATGAGCCTATGCCCTCGGCTCGGAGCACATAGAGAGGCAAGCAAAAGTGGCGTCGGCACTACTTACCCTCCGAGGCATCACGAAAATAGCGGGAACCCGTGCATTGTGCCATGCTGAAGAACCAAAGAAAGACGTTGCATGAACTCCCGACGCACATCTAAAAAATCGACGGAAGGGAAGAGAAGCAGAACGCCTAACAAACTCCATCATGTGGGCATGATCGTCGGACCGCAAAGTACGAGAGGTCGTAGCACCCAAGTTGGGGAAACGTCGAAAAGCCGCCACAATGGCCAAGCGGTCAACCAGATCACCCACCAAGGAGCCAACCGCCCCCCATTTATGCATCCTATGGAGCAAAGGGGTAGCAATCGTGGACATACTTAACATACAACGTGCCAAATGAGAACGAAGTGCGGAGATCGGCATCAAGCAAGCTCAACATGCTGGGTCCCTATCGCAAGATTGCATGGGAGCGGGGGCGAGCGGGGCGTGATCCACGGTCGGCGCACTAGTGACCGTATCATCCACATACCAAGTGCTTATGCGGAGCCACAAAATCCAGCCACACAACACCCCCGAAACGATCCCGAGAGGCCCCATACCAAACTTGGCGATTCTCCAAACGCATGTTCCGCCCCTTAATCGCGCGCCCTCGCCGCAACCACGAATTCCTCCAGAACATGAACAAGGCGATCATGGAGATGGATAGCGTACCTCGAGCAAGGGCAACGGAGGATTTGATCCATGAGCGTGGCGATCGGCATCCGCTCCCCAGCGGCAGACGGCCAATAATAGTGGTTGTACACGAAAATAGGTAGCAAGGATAGTCTGATTTTTTTTTGTGCATCCGTGTTCCCCATGCATTTATTAAGGCTGACAACATATGGTCTAGAAAATTTAAGTGAATTACAAATGTACCGGCACTTCGTCTCATAATATGTTAGGGCCCTCCTACATATTTCATAGAGCCCTTACAATCCGGGTCTACACGGTGGCCACCCAATCCACCCTCTCCGAGAAAGTGTGTGGGTGTGAAATATCCCTCGAAGGTAGCGGAGAGGCATTTTTGGAGGGGGTGCTCCTCTATTTATGGGGCGGGCCATCCGCGGGTGTGTTGCCAGTCTATAGTGCGGGCTTGGGTTATGTAGATGAGTATAAGGTGGGGAATCAATTGTACCAAGTGATCGTGTAATTGAGTCAGCAATGCTAGAGAGTTGCGCCCTTTGCCGAAGAAACTTTTGGGGGAATTATTGCGATTTAGGTGGTTGCCAATCGATGTCATGATTCGGGTGGTAGATTGGCGGCGCGGAGTCACTGGCGTGAAGCAAATTACCCAGACTTGAACCTTGTTTGTTCGAGACTCCATTTCGTCTACTTTTCGCCATATTTTGGGTCGAGGTTCGAAGGGGGCCGCAGTTACCATGTCACATTTTTGCACACCACTCCCGTGTGGCATCGTATCTTCCAAACGCATTGCATCATGACTAAACTCGTCACGCTCGGGCCTTACTTGATAATTTTTGTATATGGTGTGACCCTTTTGACACTGATTGTGTTTGGTGTGTATCTTGTGATAGGTCCTTTCCTTTCTTCCTGTGGCGATAATAACGCATGTACCTCCTTTCCCGTCAGCGACAATACAATACAGCTCTACGAATAATCACGAATATGACGAATTCCAAGACTTTGTGAATTTTGCATATACAAATGAATTTGCCCGTTATTTCGGGGGGGGGGGGGGGGGGGGGGGGGGGGGGGTGTCAACTACTGTGCCCGGATTAAATCTGCATAACCCCCGATGAACAGCGGCTCGTATTGCAGTAGTGCGTGTCGCCAGGTGTACATGGTCGCAGAGTACCCGGGGCGGTCTTTACCCTTAGCGCAAAACTCCTACTCAAGGGGGGGAGGGAGACAGCAGCCGGTCCCGATAGCCGGTACATGTTGAAAATAATTTACAGTTTTTTACGTTGTCCGTAATTTGTAATCACATCTTTCATGCATGTGCTGCGAATGTCAGAGCACGCCACATACATGAATGTGTTACAAATGTGTTACTCGTAGTGGGAAATAATTGAAAATAATGTCTTTGCAATTTATTGATTGTATGCTAGTCTAAAAAAATGATGCAACCCATTGCGCACAATCGTAAAGTGCCTATCAACCTTCTGCATTCGACGCCGACAGAAACGCCACCCATTGCGGGTCGTTGCGCGTAGCGGCGCTGAGTGTGAGCGTCCGGCAGGCGGCCAGCGCTCGCAGAGTGCCGTTGCGGTGGTGGAGGGCGGGGTAGAGGGCGTAGAGGGCGGCGTTGTTGGCGTGATAGTTGGCGATGCGCGCCTTGTGGGCGCCCTTGTTGGCGCGGGTTCCGCTCACCATCACCGCACCCGCCCTCCCTCTCCCCGCCTTACCTCCCCACTCAGCCCCGCCTCCTGCGTCCTCGCCCCCGCTGTGCGCCACCCGGTCAAAGCCCGAGTAAAAGAGGCCCACCTGAGACGGACACACCCATTAGCTGCACCGGGCCAACCATAAATCACAGAAGAATAGCAAAGCTGAAAGGTTCAAGTAGGCGAATGTTGCGAGTGCAGTGACATCGTCGCATTGACAACGTGTGAGTGGGGGAAGACAGACGAAAAAAGGAGAGAGTAGAGAATGAAAACCTGAAAAAGTGCTGAAAATTAAAGCAAATGGACCGTGTTTATGAGAATGGAAGGGAAGGGGTGTGGACAGTTGTGTGTGGGGGGGGGCATGCATGTCGGACCTTGTGCCCCTCTACCCACATGCGCACGCTGAGCTCGAAGTCAAAGCCGATGCCCGCCTCCCCCGGGCAAGAGAGCTCGCGGTGGAGGCCGCCCAGCTGAAGCAGGACCGATCGGTGGACGATGAGCGGCGCCGCGTTGACCTACAAAAAATAGAGATTGTGATCCCCAGCTGTGATCCCCAGCCGCATCTCCCAAAGCGAAGCCCAAGTGTGTACATATCGGAGTGATGTGACTCCGAAGAGTGGACGGGTAGAAAGAAGAAATGACATGTGAAGGTTTCGAGTTTAAGGTATCTAGGGTTTCTGGTTTAAGCCCAACGCGTGATGAATGGATGACGCTCTTGACGTGCATTCATGCGTCGATGTGCTTAGGAGGTAGTGATTGACTTCCGAGGAGCAGCGGTGCGCAGTCGGTGAAGAAAAGATATGACATGAATATAAGGTACAAAATGGAATGTGGTGCAGTGTGACGGAAACGAAGTGATGCAAATGGAAGGATAAGGAGCGGAGGGGGGGGGATGAACGGCAAACGGGCACAGCATGTGAGGAAGTGCAGGGGAAGGGGAAGCCGCGGAAAACAATAAAAACTGGAACGGAATGTGACCCAACGTGAAAGCCAACATTTTGACAACGATGTGAGACGAAGCGATGCCAAACACGGTGACACGCAGGAGAATGCAAAGGAATCAAACGGGCTGTTATGAGACAGAAGGGAACCAATAGGATGGAATGGAATGAAAGGGAATGCGGGGTGGAAAGGGGAGGGGCGGGGAAAGGGGAGGGGGGGGGGGGCTGACGCAGCTACCTTGTATGCGAACATGAAGGGGAGACGCGTTGTGGGGTCGACGGTGGGGATGGGGATGTGGCGCGGGCCAAACTTGAGACCGTCCGCCATTCGCCTCTTTGGGTCCATCACTGCATCGCCGCCGTCCGCCGCGCAGTCCATCCGCCCGCGGTGCCCTCCCAGCAGTGCCATGCCCGGGTGCGCGGCCATCAGTCGCCCCGCGCTCCTCAGCCACCCCGCTTCCGCGCCCGGGTTGTCATCGTCCTGCAGCAACGCCAACAGCTCCGCACGCGCCAGGCGAGCGCCCACATTGTAGGAGCGAATCTCGTGCAGGTTGTTGGCCACCACCAGTAGCGAGCTGTCCACCACACCTGCCACCCACCCACCCACCCCCCCCCCCCCCGCAAAAATTACTCAGCCACCGGGCAGATGCTATAGAAAGCTGA
>JAPMLY010000303.1:185000-257335 GCA_026401115.1 Tetraselmis chui
ATGGTCTGGTGAGCACATCAGCAAGCATGTTCTCCGTCGCACAATATTGCATCTACATGTCTCCGCTCTCCACTTTTTCCCGACAAAAGTTGTGCATCACGTCCATGTTCTTGCTGCGTCCGGTCGTCATGCTATGCCTCCGCTGTCGATAGCGCCATAGTTTGTTGCCGCTGACTCTTCCAACTCATTGTCGTAGATTGATACATATGTGGTATGTGGCCACATATGTCAACTATGCTTTTTCGGTGCGCCGGTAAAGCGCACGCCTAATACGCAGAAGGTCGCGGGTTCGATACCCGGTGAGTCCGATCATTGTATGTAGGCGTGTCACGGTCCGAGAAGAACCCCCACCTTCCACATCATCGTTGCACCGTTGAGCATGAGCACATACCCCGTACGAGAGTGCCGCTCGCCAATATCACTCGCGTAGTCTAATCATTCTATGTAAATTTGGTAGACGCGCGTAAACATATAGATAAATACAGCTAGGCCTAGCAAACACTAAAGCTAGTAAGTAGTACAGCGATGGCGCGGTGATCCAATCAACGATTGATTTAAATCTACAGGTTTGCAAAACTTGCTTGAATTACTTATTAAATGTACTGAAATATGTGACTATGTGTAAAAACCAGGGTTGTGCTGAAGTCACTTCAGTTCAGGCGACTTCACGTGTTCAGCCTAAACTGAAGTGACTTCAGTTTAGTCTGAAGTCTCGGCGAAAGTGGCATGAACCCGACCGGACTGAAGTCATCTTAGATTTGATTTTTTTAAATCGGGTGAGCTGTCCCTGTTCGGCCGCCCTCTGATTTGGCGATATCCGTCGAGAAAAACTGCGTACCGTTATTTGTCACCCATTTGTGGCCGTTTTGCGATGTACTGAGTAAGTACTGATAAATAGTATATTTGTATCATGGGATTAGATAAGGCCTTATGTATGGAAATTCGTACTTGTCGGGAGCTCGGCGGGGTCAGTGTTTAGGGTTTAGGTTTTAGGGTTTGTCGGGTAAGACGGGGTTTAGGTCACTTCAGGTGGGCCTTCAGCCTGAAGTCTTGACCTGAATTCAGGCTGTGTTCTGTTCAGGGCCTGAATTCAGCTGAACAATTGAACTGAAGTCACTTCAGCCTTAATTCAGGTCCTGAAGTCTCAACTGAATTCAGGCCTGAACACTGTTCAGCTGAATTCAGGCTGAAGTCCATGAAGTGACTTCAGTTTAGTCTGAATTCTCAGATATAGACTTCAGCACAACACTGGTAAAAACTTGGTAAACTATGTGACAGAGGCGCCCGCCGGCGGCGGTTCCGGAGGGGGGTGCGCTCGCAAACCCGTCGGCATCCTCTCACCTCCCCGTGGTGGGCGCTAGAAACCCCGTAGCCGTGCCAAGCTTGGCACGGTAGGCGGCTAAGAGGACATGCTATGTGATCCCCGCGATTTGCAGTTGTCGGGAAAAGCCGTGTACATAGGGCTTTTTGAAAAAACAATGTACGCTACCGGCGCCAAGATCTCTCGCTCGGGCCGTCCGACATGTTTTTTCAAGACTAGATACTACTAATATACCGTCCCACTTGGGGGGATGGGGCCTTTCTCTCCAAAACTGTGTGGTGGAGAGGAGGGTACGGACGGATCAGCGTTGGGACGCGGGTGTTTAAACTGGCGGCGGAAAGCCGGGAAGCATGGCTAGGGTATGGTGCTCGCTCGACGTCGACCAATATGTTGACGTCGAGCCGGCCGAAAGGGGACAACACGATAACAATAACGAGGAGGACTATCGGGATGGGAAGAGCGGCGAGGTATGGCGGCGGGGTGCTCATGAGGATCAACCGCCGCTCGAAAACCCAATACGGAAGATGTGAATAATTTCCGCACCCCCGCGGCCTATTTGGATCAGGCCATGGCGACCGTGCACTACTTCACTGCTACCAACTATCGCTAGGCACACCTAATATTAGAGAGTGCGGACCCGGACAAGCGCAGAGGCTCGCACTCGAAACAAGGGTGCTCGATGGACGCGCAAACGGTGGGTGGAGGGTACGATCGTTGGCTTCTAGACATGTACCCGAGTACCAGCACAAAACATAGCCGGGGAAATGGCCGGGACAACTTTTCAGCGCGGCGGCAAGAGCGCTAGCTTTTTTTGTCTTGATGTCTCAGTCCCCCACCTACCCTCGAGGTGACGTGGGGCCTCGACTAGGAGGATAAGTCGCGACGGGAGGAGCGGCTACGACCTTGGGGCGGGGCTTACGGGATGCGACGGCGGGATCGACGAGCAACTGCATGAGGATTTTTTTGCTAGCTTTTCCCCTCCTTTCTCCAGCAAGACCGAAGTCAAGCGGGTGCTAGATGAGGCTAGCCCGTCGCTTGAACGACGGACGGTCTAGGCCAGTCGACACCCCGGTTCGGTGGGAGCGGGCCGTGCATCGTGAAGGTCGAGCAGTTGTTTCATTTTGCATTCTTGACAAAAGGATTTATTTTCAGATGTTTTTCTGAATTAGAAAAATATTTTTATTGTTACTGCTTAGGCGGGGGGACTATGGCAATTACTTCGGTTGCGTACGGTATTTTAACCTCCGAGGACCGTCGGCACACATTGCAGATAGGTGTGTCGGTAGGTGTACCTAGTCGAAGAGTACCCGGCTCAATCGTACTCCTAAGTGTCCTAAATGGCAAAGTATTGATGGCCGTTAGACAACAATCGGTCATTTTTGCCGGTATTGTTGTAGTACATTTCATTCAATTTCAGTATGTGACCGAACGTACACCTCGGCGGTTAAACGATGTTGTAAAAGTGGTGCGTCTTACCCAGAGCTCGAGGCAACCATCGAGAACTGGGACAACGGGTTCCGCAACGCCCCAAGCCATGCCCACAACGATACTAGCTAGCGGTAACCCTTAAGCCGCTGCGATACCCGAGTACCGCCACTCATTATTCTCGCGCTTTGCCCATCTAGACCTCACGTGAATTGCAGTCTTGACTCTATTAGTCGAGCATGGTGTCGATTTTACATTTTCACATGCGCACTTGAGCTTCACGAGACACTTCCTTACGCTTTGCGTCGCAAATTCCCATCTTGCAACATGGGCAGCTCACCTCCGCGCCCGGAGCCGACGCTTTGCCGTTTGTAGTCGAACAACACGCTTCCGAACGTATTCCTACCGCATGGACATCTTACGAGCACTGGATTTCTGAGCAGAGTCTAACGCCGCCTTACTAGCGCATCTTCATAGCTTTGCCAGCACCACAGCAAAAGTGAGTAAGCATACAGTCGTGCACCCCGTCGCGGCCGCTGCGACGGAGGGTGGTAAGGCGCTCATGAAGCCACGTATCGACCTGTTGAACGACGACCCCGAGCTTTTCGAGGACGAGTTCGTCGGCTTCACCTCTTAAGGCAAAGTCACCTCTACCAGTCTGGATCGCCCACCACGCAACATCGACGAGCCTCGCCTCAGAACACAGACGGACGACAAGACACAAGCGGGTTACGACAAATACATCCATATAGGCTACTATACTTACTTCGACACCTATGCCAACGGGGAAGTAGCGAGAGCCTAGACGCGTTTGTCGGTCTAACCTACTTCATCGCATCAGAATGCAGCGGCCGTCGCACTCATCCGAGCGGGTAATCGCACCCACGTAGCGACGGGGGAGGCCGCCCGTCCTCGATTGGGCTTCCTCCGACTCAGTGACTCACCAAGGACGGACAAGCGAGCTCATATTTGAACCGTGTGCTCGCCGATCTCCCCGACGAGCGTTTCTGCCGACCACGTCTTACCGCGGTATTCGGCACATTAGACGCGTTACGCCACGCGTTCATGGACCGTACGCTCGAAGTCAGCCCATATGCCGTGAGCAAGGCATAAGCTTGAGCAGCATTCGCAAAAGATGCGCCATAAGGGGCACCATGAACGGATGCCAAGGTCAAAAAGGCGGCCGCCGACAAGCACAAAGCCGCCACCCCAGGAATAGCTGCGGGAGGACCGACCGCAAGAGCACGCCCAAGCGATTGCACCAAGCCCTCGCGAAGAGGTGATAGTGTGGCCCGCCGCGCCGATTCTTGCTCCACGTCATCAAACTATATGCGTCGCCGGCCAAAATGGCGGGAGTGGGAGGTTTTCGGCGCGAGCGGTCGTGTCGTGAACTTTATCCGCAATGGCGTGCGGGTGAAGTTCAAAACTGCCTATACGTTCCAAGCATCTCAACCACGGAATCTCTATGACCGACGGTACTCAACCTCAACTCAGCTCCCTGGCCGCGGAGATGCGCTACTTTGAGGCATGAGGAACCCGGCAAAGCGCGCGCAACACACGCTACGTGTCGCGAATGTTTCATGTCCCCAAGCCATACGTTAAACAGTTGGCGGCCGATAACCGATCTACGGGAGATCAACCGCTATTGCTCCGAGTTCAACATAACCTGCGAGACCCTAGAACACTTGCGCCGCTTGTTTATTTCAGAGCGACAACTTGGTTTCGCTGGACCTCGCGGACGGCTATTACGCCCTCGACATTCGGGAGGAGGACCAAGATCTCTTCACCGTCAACTACCAAGGCGGACTGTATGTAGCGCATGGCTTGTCTCCCGATGGTTGGTCGGGATCAACCTACAACTTTACAAACTCACCCATGCGTTCGCAAACTACCTCCGCCGCCTGCCTAGACAGTCAGGGACATGCCCTTCGTCCCCACATAGCCCCACGCAGCGCTTCGTACGCAAATTGCGATGGCGCGGTGCGCACCTCCTATCCTACATTGACAACTCCATGTTCATGCGCGACCGCTTCGAGGCGCGGTCATACCACCTCGGACTATGCGAATGGAACCCCCTCAACCGCTTGTGGGAACCCATTCAGGTGGGCGACTACTTGAGCTTGGCGATTGACCTGCTCAAGGGCGAGCTCCATGCGCCTTGCGAGAAGCTTAACGAGGTCTCTAACTAAACCCCTTCCTTATTGGGACGCGCAGCCAACAACGCTCGCGGACGACTATAACGATAGCCCGCATCCTTTGCGGGGAAGGCGCGGTTTCTCTGCCTCGCCTCCGCGCCCTCCCGGTTCGTCCTAAGGGAGCTACAATCCGTGCTCGCTACTCGACAAGGTTCGGGACGCCACGGCCGCATGACGCACTCGCTGAGAAACGACCTCGGGAGGTGGCGGGCGGTTCCCGACTTACAAAACGGGCGATCAATTTACAAGCCGAACGAGATCAATTTGAAATTGTTTACAGCAATACCAGTATGAACCGGCTGCCGTCTCTGGGCCCCCCCTTTTGCTATGCCATACATGACTTAGAAGCGTGAGGTAGACCGTTAACCACTGATCCCAACCTCTCCAATGGCAGTAACAGCTAATAATTTTGTAATCAAGAAAAACAGGTCGAAAAAGAAATCCACTTGTCGAGAAATGCAAAACTAAACTGCTGCTCGACCTTCACGATGCACGGCCCGCTCCCGCCGAACCGGGGTGTCGACCGGCCTAGGCCGGTCGGCGTTCGGGAGGGACGACGGGCCAGCCTAATCTAGCTCCCGCGTGACTTCGGTCTTGCCGAAGGTAGGAGGGGAAAGGCTGGCAAAAAACCCCTCCTCGCGCGGTCGCTCGTCGATCCCGCCGCTCCATCCCGTAAACCCCGCCCCAAGGTCTTGCCGCGTCCACCGACGCGGCGGTCCTCCGTGTCGAGGTCCCCCATCACCTCGAGGACAGGTGGGGGGGACCTAGACACACAGACATAGAAAAAACTAGCGCTCCTACCTCCGCGCCTGAATTTTCCCCGCTCATTTCCCCGGTTTTTTCTCTGTCTGGTACCCGGGTACCTGTCGGTTTTCCGGCCTGTGGCCGTACCCTCCCCCCTCTGATCGCGCGTCCACCGAGCAGCCTGTTCTTGAGCGGGGGCCTCCGCGCTCACCCGGGCCCACGCTCAAGGACTCCTAGGAATATTAAGGTCTGTCGGGGTAGTGGGTGTCGAAGAGGGGGGGGGGGCAGGTCACCGTAGCCGGATCCGGCGGGCCGCGGGCGCCCGGAATTAGACAAAACCCTCCGTGCCGGGTTTTCCGGCGGCGCCGACCCACAGGGTCGTCGCTGCCAGATCGTGTCGCTCCTCCCATCGCGACTGTCCTCCTTGCCGTCCCAGCTGACTCCTCCCCCCGGGAGATGACGCTGGACGACGTAGCGACGCGCGAGTGAGCGCCCTACCCTGGTGCTGCTCCCCAACTTGCTCGCCGCCGGGTACGGACATTATTTTAGTATCCGAAAAAAGCCCTCCGTACAGGGCTTTCCGGCGGCGGCTGATCCTGAGGATAGCCGCCGCCTCCTGTAGCCGCTCCTCCGTCTGCGACTAGCCACCGTCCTGTATACTGTCTTGCCTCACCCCTCGGTAAGGTTCGACCGGCACAGGGCTGGTCGACAGCTAGCGAGCGCCCTTTCCTGGCGCTGCTTCCCGGCTGGCCATCACCAGCTCCAACACCCGCCTCCCACCGCTGATCCGGCCGTACCCTCCTCGCCATCAAACGTTGCCGTAGTACAGGCCCCACTCCTAAAAGTAAGCCTGTATCTAGGAGTATATGTAGGTGAAAAAACACATCGGACGGGCCGAGCGGGAGATCTTGGCGCCGGTAGTGCACAGAAATTATTTTTTCAAAAGCCCTCTGTACATGGCTTTCCCGAAAGCTGCTGATCCCACGGATCGAGCTGTCGGCCCTCTTAGCCCCCTACCGTGCCAGGCCTGGCACGGCTACGGGGTTTCCAGCGCCCACCACGGGGAGGTGAGGGGATGCCGACGGGCATGCGAGCGCACCCCCCTCCGGGGCCGCCGCCGCTGCGCCGCCGGCGGGCGCCCGAACGAGATCATCTACCTTCACGCCGACTCCAACGGCTACGGGTGGGGCGTTGTACCGAGCGAGAACACCGCGCTCCAAGCCCGTAGTTGTTGGTACGACGACGACCACATCACGTGGAAAGAGTTACGAGCGGTGCGCCTACCTCGCGACCGAGTCTTCTCTACCACAGCTTCGCTGACGGAACGTCATGTTATACGAAGACAACACCGCAGTCGTGGCTATGCTGACCAAGCTCATCACTCGCTCACCCGAATGATGACCGAACTTCGCCGTTTGTAGCAGCAATTCGACGTCAACGACTTCCGCATTTTTAGCATCCCGCCCCGCTACATTCGCTCCGCCGCGAATATTTGGGCCAACATACTCAGCCACGAGATGGCCCGAGACGACTAGGAGCTAAACCGGCGTATCTGCAGCTATTTTCAGTCCGTGTGGGGACCGCACTCGATCGACCGCGTCGCATCTATGTATAACACGTACCTTCCCAGTTTCAACGCAATAAGGCGCGACCAAACGTGCATAGACGTCGACTGCCTCCACCTATCCGACGCCAACATGCAACGTAAAATAAACTCCCTCAACATGTGCGCCTTGGGGAGCACTACCCGCGCTCGGCGCAGAGCTCCGCTAGTCGGGCGCAACAACTACCGTAATCGTACATTATTGGCCCGACATGCCATGGTTCTAGAAGCTACACATTATATATTGAGATCGATACCATACGCTACCCCACCACGCGCGACCTCTTCTGTCATGGACGGCGAGCAACGCGCGAGGGGGTCAGACGACAAGGATGGAACGTGGTCGTGACCTTTTGGCCGCCATGCCGTCATGGCTACACACTCGCAAAGGCGCCATATATAGGCGGAAGACTACGCCCTACGACCAGCCCGCAAGTCGCCGATCTACTCCCTTCACATGCGTCACATTCCGACGACTGCGCACCGCTCGCTACCGTCTTCTCGAGCCATCCACACACACCCCGTTAACATCATATAAATATGCGCTAATATTCCCTAGGCCAAGCCCGTGATGGTCTTTTGGCCAAATTATTTACGCAAGTTGACATCTTTGGCAAAGTTGCCGACGGGTACACATCTTATTATTACACTGGTAAAATATTGGGGTTTAACGGTTAGTTAACGTACCATGCTGAGTCCGCCGAAGGTAACGCGTGGAGACATAGCGTCACAAGCGCAGTAAATTGTCCGCGGCAGACGCCCACTTGCTTTACCTCTAAAGCAACGCCTCTAGCTGGTAGCAGCCACCTTCTGCCTTTGCGCTCGCCCATTCGGCTCGCGCAGCAAGTATCGTAGCTCTCGTAGGTGCGCAAGGTGACAACTTACACTCGACCGCGTCTAACACGGCCGAAACTCTTTACCTTGCTCTTAGTACGGTGGCTACATATAGACAAGTCGTCGACGAAATTCGCGACCCGCCGGAATTTGTTGCATCAGTAGAATTCAAGCAACATGAGCAACGCTTACTCGCTAACGCGGCAGCATCGGACGACAGTCTTAATGGCCGGTTTCAGCAGTCCTTAACCGAACTAAAAGCCACGCTCGACCATCATCACTCAACTAGCAGCAGCAAAACAAATCAGCACATAGCTAGCTAGTCCCGTCGGCGTAGACGACACGCCGAAGGGTGGAACTGCGGAGCACGATGCCCGTAGCGCACAGCTGCCGACCGAGCAACCCTCGATCAACCCTACCGTGCGACCTCTTGCCATAGCCCCAGCGACGACGGTAACCCCTGCAACAGTGCCAAATGAGGACTACCACATCGACATATAAATATGGGGATGTTGGAATTTGGAAGTTATGGTTACACGGGATGTCTAGCCGGCCCCGCTAGGGGGCCAGCAGTGGGGGCAAAGGAAGTGAAAAGAGAGAGATGGCGGCCGGCAAAGGCACCGGCAGGGCCGGCCGACCGCCACTAACGGGGAAATAGAGAACCGCTATTAGTAAAACACTAAGTACTAAGATAAGGACTAGCTACCTTGTACATAAGCACTAGGTAATGCAATGCTAGTTCTAACACTCCCCCTCAAGGTAGCTTAGGTCTTGTCGTCGCCCTTGCTTGTCTTCAAGGAAGGAGTCATCTTGGTCGTAGGCGTTGTTCGGGTAGCGGTATCTCAGGCCGGGTAGGTGACGCTACAGGTGCTCACATGAACGGGATGCTACCGGCGAGTTGCCGACAATAAACTGGTCCAAATGTACTGCTTAATGTACTAGTCTGACATGTAGCGGGAAAACCGTCCACGGGCGAATTAGCTATCGCATGAGAGCGACCGGCGAGGACGGGGAAAAGCCAACAGGGCGGCCACAAGCGTGTAGGCACTCGAAAAGAATAGTCGGGCGCTATCGTGTCGACTCCCCCCCCTTCGCCGTGGGCAAGGTTAGAACCTCGCTTTGTCAGATGAGCGTTGCGGCGTTGCCTCGGGAAAAAACAAAAACAGTACTATTTAAAGTACGCGCGGGCCGAATTTTCGCGAATCGGTTTGAATTTGATTTTGAAACCAGATCCGGTCGATAGCATCGGTGAGCTGTGAGCAGGGTGGTGTAGACAACCAACCTAGGGCGGCCATATGTGACCATGGGCGGCTGGTGTCGGTAGTGGTAGTTCAAGCGAGTATCCAGGTTGCACGCTCTTCTCCTTGGGTGGCGGAGGCGGTACTGCTAGCCTAGGGCGGCCACGGGGGACCTTGGGCGGCTAGCGTCGGTGTTGACTTCAGAGCGAGTATCTGGGTTGCACGCTCTTCTCCTACTTGGGGCTGCCGTATTTCGGAGGTCTGACTATCCCGGGTAACGTTGTGGAGGGCCCATAACCTGTTAGATTTGGAAGTTATGGTTACACGGGATGTCTAGCCGGCCCCGCTAGGGGGCCAGCAGTGGGGACAAAGGAAGTGAAAAGAGAGAGATGGCGGCCGGCAAAGGCACCGGCAGGGCCGGCCGACCGCCACTAACGGGGAAATAGAGAACCGCTATTAGTACAACACTAAGTACTAAGATAAGGACTAGCTACCTTGTACATAAGCACTAGGTAATGCAATGCTAGTTCTAACAGGGGACCCTACATTGCCCCATGCCTCGAGCTACCCCCCTGGCATCTCGACGGCCCACAAATCTGGAAGCTTGCATGTGACACCTATCGCCACCTCTCCGCCCGCCGGCACAACGCCACGCTCGAAGAATACCGCGCCACGGCCTGTCACGCCGCCTACGCCACCTTCGCTAACACGGAGAGCATATCAGCTCATGAAGACATTCAGAATTACCCCAAGGACTCACTGGAATTCAAAGCGGCGGTCGTCACCCTGCGTCGAAGCAATCACACCCATAGCGCGCTCGAGGAGGCCGCCCGTGTGCGGATATCCCACATCCGACACACTAAGAGCGGAGGGGAGACGAGCAATTCGGACCGCGTTTTCGCGGAACTCGCCTACGAGCGTCTCCTCAAACCGCGACCGGACGTTGCCTCCTCCGAGTACGACAACCTACACCGAGTGTTCATCGACAAAACGCTCGAATGCTCGCTACTCGCTAGCGCCAAAGCCGCCGCGGGAGCTACCTTCGTGCGCAAGACACTTGACCGACCTACCCCCGACCGTCCATCCCCTACCCCGACCACAAGACCCCAACCCAAGCCCAAGCCGCCACCGAGAGGCAACGCCGACACCAAGGACACGAAGCCCAAGAACTCTGACAAGAACGCTTGATGGTGTGACCCGCCGCGCCACGTCTTGCAACGACCGTTCGAACTTCATGCGTCACCGCGTGCGGAACAGAGCGTCCGAGTGGAAACGATTAGGCGCGAGCGAGCAAGTTCTAGGCTGTATACGTCGAGGGGCTCGCATCCTTTCATCGGCGGCCGGCGACCCCCACCTTTCAACAGCGGCACATCCATGCTAGACGCAACAAAACAGCAGGTCGACTTCATGGACTCCGAGCTTCCACGATTCATGCAGTAAGGCGCATGGGAGCCGGGACAACGCAGCAAATGGGCTTCCATAATGTTTTTAGTCCCGAAATCGGGCGACAACAAATGGCGACTCAATATCGACCTACGCCCCCTGAACAAGTACTACAAGGACCACAAACTCGCGTACGAGACACTCAAGCACCTCAAGAACCTGACGCGGGCCGGCGACTGGATGGTATCATTCGACCTCACGGACGGCTACTACACACTAGGCATACGGGAAGAGGACAATGACTTCTTTTTTACGGTAAATTACCGCGGCACGTTGTACATGCTAGCCGGCCTTCCCATGGGTTGGAAATGCAGCAGTTGCTACTTTTGCCGGCTTACCGAAGTTTGTATCCGTCACTAACGCGAACCACTGCCCAAACCCACCGGACACCCCCCCGCCCCCGGTTAGCTACGAACCAGCAGCCCACGCGACCGAAACCGTCCCGACGCTATCTGCGAAACTCGCGATGGAGGGGAGCCCAATTACTCCCGTACATGGACGACTTCTTATTTCTTGCCGACAACCGAGACTTAGCTCTACAGCTCCGCGACCGCGTTGTGTCCCTACTCTACCGCCTCGGATTAGGACGCAACCCCAAGAAATGCCACTGGGAGCCTGCGCAAATCTGCGATAACCTCGAACTCTAGATCCGGACCATAACCTCTACATTCCGAGCCCTTTCCTCGAAACTACGAGCCATTGCTACCCTCGCCCGGACCCTGTTGCAACGCGCTACACGCGACGCACGTTGGCTACCTGCCCGACAGCTCGCAATGCTCGCCGGAAAAGTGCAATAGCAATACCTCTACCTCGCCATTCCAGCAGCCCGCTTCGACCTCCGCGAACTACACGACGTCCTCGCTACGCGCAATGTCTAGGGAGGACGAATGCGACTCACCTATCAAGTCAGACGAGACCTCCATGGTGGACGCAAGTCACCTCAGCCAACAACGGACGCTCCATATTCTCCCCAATCGAGACCGCCTACATGCACTGCGATTGCTCAGGCTACGGATGGGGAGCAGTGCTAAACGAGTAGTTGCAAGCACGGGTTTTTTAGTAAGCGGCGGATTAACGGCATCACATCACATGGAAGGAGTTGAAGGCCGTACGACTCGCAGTCCTTTCGTTCCTACCGCTCTTGCGCGGACGAAAAGTACTCATGCATGAGGACAATCAAGCAGTGGTGGTTGTACTCAGTCACCTCACGTCCCGGTCGCTGGCTATGATGGGCGAACTTCGAAAACTCTGGGAACTCATCGACACCAACAACATCATCATACGCGCTCTATATTCGATCCACGGCCAGCAAATATGGGCCGACAAACTCAGCCGCGAAACGGACATGGACGACTGGCAGCTCAACCCCCGCATCTTCACTTACATGGACTCCCTGTGGGGCCCTCACTCCATCGAAAGGTTTGCCACGCAGGGCAACTCGCAGTTTCCACGCTACAATTCCCGTTGGCGAGACCCCACCTCCGAAGCCGTGGACTGCCTCCATCTTCCCGACAACCTCTGGACGGCGGAGACCAACTAGTGCAACCCACCTTGGACGCTCCTTCCCGACCTCGTCCAAAAGTTGCGCCAATCTGGCGCCAAAGCAACAGTCACCGCGCCATATTGGCCCGCCAAATAGTGGTACCAACTCCTGCTAAGCGAACTATCCGACGAACAAATCATGTACCCCCCTCCCGAGATTTGTTCTTTCTAGGCAAGCGCGGAGGGTACGAGGGCGTCGGACTGCCCGGCTAGAGCGTCACGGCCTTCCACGTACCACCCCGGCACCCCGGCCTGGCTCTACATGGCACGCAGAACGCTTCACCCAACACCGACCGGACGGACATCCGCGCCCATACCTCGGCACGTCCGGACATTCGCGGACAACGACCACCCCGCATCACATGTGAAGTACCGACTCGTCGAACCGTCGGCCCACGCACCTTGGCACGCCTCGATGCGCAACCACGTCGGCGCACTCGTCGGGACGGACGATCTGGGCGATCTCGTGCTCGACCTCCTCACCGGATCCTTCGCCCCCACCACCTACACAAACTACGGCACCGGAATGCGACGTTTCACGGTTTTTTGCAACGAAGAAGGAATCTCCCCACGAGAGGCTACCGCGGCCAATATGCTTCGCTTTACAACATGGCTCGCCCGGGCCGGAACCGTCGCGGCCAACAGCCTCCAACCATACTTCTCGGCAATCAACAAGTTCTTTCGCGACCACCTTAAGGAGCCAGTGGCGCTGGGACTACTTCTAACGGACGCACGTCGGGGCCTCGTCATGCAGCAGCAGCCCATCACCGACCCCGACATTCGCGTACCAATCCTAGCCCCCATCGTACAACGCATGCTACTATTCGCCCACCGACACTACCGCGCGCTAACCTGGTAGCCGGACAACCTCGTGCAAATCAAGACTTTACGCGCGATTCTCGTAGTCTGCAATAACTACCGCTATTTTTGCGGCGCGGAAACCGGCGTACGTTGCCACACGGACGACATCGCGGTCCACATGACGGGCGGTAACATACTGTTATTCATGGCGCCCGCCGGCGGCGCAACGGCGGCGGCCCCGGAGAGGGGTGCGCTCGCACGCCCGTCGGCACCTACCTCTACCTCCACGCGGTGGGCGCTGGTAACCCCATAGCCGTGCCAGGCCTGGCACGGTAGGGGGCTAAACGAGGTACCGACAGCTGCGATCCGCGGGATCAACAGCTGTCGGGAAGCCCTGTACGGAGGGTTTTGGAAAAAACATAATATCCGTACACCGGCACAGGGATCTCCCGCTCGGCCAGTCCGATATGTCTTTTCCGCGACTAAATACTCGCAGATACTCTCCCGACGATGGGGCGGGGGCAGCGTTTGCGAAATATTTTTTGGCGAAAAGGGGTACGGACGGATCGGCGGAGGGACGAGGGTGTTGGAGCTGGCGGCGGACAGCAGCTGGGAAGCAGCGCTAGGGACGGCGCTCGCTAGCAGTCGACAGCCCTGCGAGAGCCGTATGTCTCCCCTGGGGGCGAGGCCTGATGCTACGCAGGACAGAGGTTGGTCGCAGCCGGAGGAGCGGCACGGTCTGGCGGCGGCGGTCATTAGGATCGCCCGCCGCCGGAAAAGCCCGGTACGGGGGGTTTTTGGAAAAATTCCCGTACCCACCATCTTTTGAGGACCGGCGACTCGATCCATGTGTTCTACCAACCCCTTCCCTAGTCGGTACCCGGTTATCGATAGGTTGCCTCAGGTAGTGTGCCTAGGGTTATCGTAACGGCACACTGCTCGGAAAGGCGGCCCCCTAACAACGTAAACCACCAGGGGAGGGCACGGACGGCCACAGCGCGATCAGATAGGTGTTGGAAACATACGGGAAAAGGACAGGGGACAGGAGAAAATATGGCTCGGGGGCAGGAGAGCCAGCCGGACACCGTCTGCAGCCTAGTTATTTTCTCTTCTCAGCCCCCGAAGGAGGAGAGAAGACTCGGCTAGGTGGCGAGCTGCGTCGAGAGGAGCGGCTAATACCTCGGGCGGGGTTGAGCACGGATCGAGGCGGGACCGACGACGACCTATGCGAGGGGGGTTTTTCACCTGCCTTTCCCCCCAAGCTCCGGCACGACCGGAGTCGCACATGAGCATAGGTCAGGCAGGTTCGCCTCGACCAGCTCAAGCTGAACAGCCTTGCTGATTAGCGACCCCGCAGCGGCTGGAGCAGGCCGCGTATCGTGGAGACTAGCGACATTTTTTATTTCATACTGTATCCAAAAAAAAAAACGTATATATCAGAAAATAATAAAATACCTGGATACGGGTATGTTTTAGACGGTATCGTTACTGCCATTGGAGAGGTTGGGATTAGTGGTTCACGGTCTACCTCACGCTTCTAAGTCCAGCTAGGCATAGCATAAGGGGGGCCCAGAGACTCCAACCGGTTTTTACTGGTATTGGAGTGTTTAATTTCAAATTTCAAATACTGTTATTCATACGGAAAGCTAAGGGAGACCAACGTAGGACCGCGACCAAAAAGCCATACAAATCCCGATTACTGAAACATACAAATCCCGAAACATACAATCCCGAAACATACAAATCCCGATTACTGTAGTACCGCTCCTAGCGGACCTCCTGGAGGCGTTTACCGCTGGGTGCACCAATTACTGCAACCAACTCGGCAATGGACCCGAGCCCACTATCTTTTGGGCCGTCACACGCGATGAAACACCGCACACGTAGACGGCCGGGACCATCGCCGAGTGGATTCGAGGGGCGTGCAACGCCATTGGCGCGTCACCCTCACCGCAATTCAGATGTGCATCGCATAGCCTACGGAAGGGCGTGGCGTCCGCCGCCGCATGCATCGGCGCACTCCTCACCAAGATCCGCTACATGGGTGGTTGGTCGAAAACCATCGACGTCGTCACTGGCAAGTACATCGACCCCACCATGAGCGAAACCCCGGTGGCATGGATATTCTTCGGTTGGCTAGTCGCCAAACCCCCGGATTAGTAGCCTACGCATACCGTCAGTATATATAGATGGCATAATATGACTCCCAGTCGCTAAATTCTTATATAGGTAAAATATCGGGGTTTAACGGTTAGTCAACGTACCATGTTGAGTCCGCCGAAGGCAACGCGCGGAGACAAAGCGTCACAAGCGCAGTAAATTGTCCGCGGCGGACGCCCACCTGCTTTACCTCTCCAGCAGCGCCTCTAGCTGGTAGTAGCCACTTTTTTCCTTTGCGCTCGCCCATTCGGCTCGCGCAACCCACCCACCCTTCCCTGATCAAGCGCTGC
The DNA here is from genome assembly GCA_026401115.1 of Tetraselmis chui. NCBI lineage: Eukaryota > Viridiplantae > Chlorophyta > Chlorodendrophyceae > Chlorodendrales > Chlorodendraceae > Tetraselmis > Tetraselmis chui. Next base: position 200,597 of record JAPMLY010000303.1, read on the forward strand.
ATAGAAATAACACCTCTGAATAGTTGTTTTAGTGCCTGTTTATCCAAGATGTAAGCAACCTGTCATCTTTGGCACAATCTAACTCCCAGTCCCTAAATTTGCTTTCATGCTTTGGTACATAACGTGTAGTACCTGTACGAGTACCGACGTCGTATCTGTACTGGCAGTCGTTTACAACGAATTTGCGCAAGCGAATCATAAGAGTATAAGAGCATTGTACGTGAAATTACGGAAGAAACGACTGCATGTTGAGAGCCAAGAGCCAAAATCCTCCGTACTTTTACAATAGTATTGTCTCCCATACCTGCACCACGCGGGATATTTAGCGCTAATTCCCATCTCGTAACCTGCTCTGTCGGCAGAACAAAATTAATTTCGACGCAGCAATATTAATTCGACCGCCGTAAATAATGGACGGCGGCCCAATTTAACGCACATTACTTTTCGTCCGTAACAATCTGCGCTGGCATACAAACCGTTAAGTTCGCACATCAGACTTGCAAGAACATCAGTGGCTGTGGCAACTCGACGCTCATCACCCGCGCAGGCCAAGGCAACAGGGGACTCGTGGCTGCGCGTTCCTGAAACCCCGCACCAGCTTTCTGACACGCACGTTCGCGACTGAACATTCCGGTCTGCGCGCGTCGCGACGCGGTGCGGTATCAGCTATGCCGAAAAAGAAGCAACACCGCTCGCACGGCGGCACCGGCGGCTCCAACAAACAACGCAAGCACGCCCAAAAAGTCGCCGCCGCCGCGGCCGAGGTATACCTCCACCCGCATGCACATCAACACTCCCACGTCTTCCGCTGCAAGCCTCCTACGCCCTGGCATCCGTGACGGCGCCCCGGGGCGAAAGGCGGCGCCTGTCTATCTCTCCGCCGACTCTCCCGTTCACTTTCCTTTGCCCTCACTCACTCCCTTTCTCCGCACCCAATGTTTAGTTCTTCCCTTCCTCTCACCCCAATCCTCTCCTACCTTGCGCTCTGAACAGCCTGCTGAGACTACACTGCCCCGCTTGCATCAGCCCTATCCTCTCCAACACCTCCCAAATAACATTTTACATCAATTCATCACTCACCTCTTTTTTCTACCCATTCAGCCCGCAACCGCAGCGCCTCTACCCAGCGTAACTGGTCGATTATGAGTTTGTGACGGGAAAGTAGCACTTTCAGCAGGGTCCCTACCTTTTTCTCTAGGTGGTGGTGCTGGGAAGGGGGTAGCAGCGCTGGTGGATTGATTTGTGTGTGTGTGTGTGTGTGTGTGTGTGTGTGTGTGTGTGTGTGTGTGTGTGTGTGTGTGTGTGTGTGTGTGTGTGTGTGCGTGTGTTCTGTAGGCGGAGGCCGCTGCCGCTGCTGCACCTGCACCTGAAGCCGCTCCTTTAGAGGTCCCTGTTCCTGTGAGGTATGGCAATGTGATGGGCCTGGACAATCTGGGTAACACCTGCTTCTTCAACTCTGCTCTACAGGTACTGGCTCCGTTCCCCGCTCATCCCATACTTCCTTTTGGCAGTGCACTCTGCCTCATCTCCAGCGTATCTTTTCGCTGGCACAGCAGCGTGTGTAAGGGCATCACAGCATGTGAGCATAGCCAGCATCGCGGTAAGCCGAGTGTGTGCTTGTGATGTATGCCCAACACCCGCAGATGCTTCAGTCAGCGCCGCAGCTGCAAGCGCACTTTGGAACGGAGCCGGACGCAATTGAGGTGCCTGACGGTCCATTGGGTGCCGGCATGAGGGACATCTTTTTGCGGACGGAGCTAGGTGCGAGGCCAACCCTACCCATGTGAGGTAGCAGAGAAGATGGAGGGTGTAGGAAACCTCTCAACATCTCATCCGATAGAAAGGCAAAATCAGTGGCATGTAGAATAGTAATCATACCTTTACTGATCCACATCCATTTTCCACTTTTCCAGGTGGGAGGGAGGAGAAGGCGGCAACTGGCAGGTTCAAAACGTCCAACCACAATCCAAAGCAGCTCCTCAATGCAGTCTGCGAGATCGCTCCGCAGTTTAAGGTGCGCTGTGGGTCTGGGGCTGCAGCCGAGTGCGGTGCGTGCTGCAATCCTGCCCCTCTTTTATCTCCCATGGCTCACTTCCCATTCCACATACCCCACTCTACAGGGCCGTCAGCAGCATGACAGCCACGAGCTCCTCCGTTTCATGCTGGACGGGCTGCAGGTGAGTGCGCTTATGTCATCCTTAAACTTCAACTTATGATTGTCACCCTTTATTTTTTCTGAGTCGGCTTCCATTACGCCTCCTGTTCTCATTTCCTTCTCCACTGTTTGCAAAGCACTCTGACTTGGGAGGCTGCTTGATGGCAGACCGAAGAGGAGAAATTGTCGAAAGCCAAGTCGGACATTATGCGGCGCGCATCGGATGTGGAGGAGGGCATCGTCTTCCGGCGGCTCTCCAACAGCCATCAGCGGGGCAGCCCATTCAAAGCGCTCATGGTTGAGCTTGAGAACGGGGTGGCCAGCGACATAGGCACTGGGAGTGCGGTGCAGCAGCCGGCTGAGGAGAACGGCGAGGCGGGGCATGAAGGAACGGGGGCGGCGGAGAAAGACATGCCTCAGTCTGACGCGGTGTTTGAGGATTCGCCTTCGGAGGAGCCCACTGAAATGTCTGACTCGGCGGACGTGTTTGGCAATGGTGATGATGATGATGAGGAGGAGGAGGGGGGTGTGGAGGTATTGGCGGATCCGTTGGGCGCGTTGGCGAGCGATGCAGGGCAAGCGAGTCAGCGGCTGTTGCGCCGTGTGTTGTCTGCACCGGTGACGGCAGTCGATAGGGCGTCATTTGGGAAGGACTATGCAGCGCCAGCGCGGGAAATTGCGGAGGCGAGCGCGGAACGGCTGCTGCGCTGTACCTTGAGTGAGGCAGAGTCGGAGCAAAAGTCACGCCGGCAGTTGCGACGGGTGCAGAGCGCGGCGGTGCGGCCCAGCGGCGCGCGGCTGTTGCCCATGATTAAGGAGGATACGGCCGTGGTTGGCGCGGGGGAGGGGGACGAGGAGGGGAGTGACGCTGAGGGGGAGGCACCGAAGAGCTGCATCGAGGTCCGTCCCTGTCACCTCACCATATAACGAACAGCGTATTTAACAAGCACAGACATTCTCAAAGGATCTAAAACACTGTGTCGTCTCCACAACTCCCTCCCCAACACACACACATACGAACACAAACACACACACACACACACACACACACGCATATGAACAGACTTGGTTTGCGGGCGAGCTGTCGTCGATGATCGACTGCCAAGGCTGCTGCTACACCTCAGCCACCCGTGAGCCCTTCCTCGACCTGAGCCTTTCGATCCCCTGGAGCAGCGCCACGCTGCAAAGGCACTCCGCAAAGTCCCCCAATTCGCCCAAAAAGGTGCCCACCGCGCTCTGTGACGATGGGTCAGTGTTATTCTCTGCGGCCGGCCATATTCATCCATGTGCACGCACGACTGGGGCACAACGCATACTTCTTGCGCCACTCACACCTCCTGTCTCCGCGTCCACTATTCGCAGGTCCGCGGGCCCCAGGGCGTGCTCAAAGGAGCGAATCCAAAGGAGACAAAACGGTTGCAAAAGGTGAGTGGAGAGGCGGCTATTATTGCGGCTGAGAGGGGGGCTGGGGCGATTGTGATGAAAAGGGGGTTTGGGGGGCTTGTTCCTGTCGCAAGTTTCGTAGATGGGAGGGGAGGATACAGTTGTTGGAGAGCTTCGGAGCGTAATTAAGCGACTTCGTAAGAGTTGCACGGTTTATGTGTGCTATGGGTAGCTGCGATGGATTGAGTAAAAAGTGAGAGGGGTGATTTGCGGAAAGGTGATTCTACGATGGGAAGGAAATTAAACTGGCAGCTGGGACGTGAGACAGAAGGTAGGGGTGGTTCATTGGGTTGAACGGGTCGGAAGTGGGAGGGGTGGGGCTGCAGTGGGTGACGGTGCGCTTTGCGGTTGCCGTTAAGGAGTTGGCGAATGAATATGATATGTACTGATGTTTATTGCTCTGCTTTGGTGGAAGCAGAACTGATTGGGTGTGGGGCAATTGGGGGGCGGGGGGGGGGGGGGGGGGGGGGGGGCTAAGGAGGGGGAGTTGTGTGCTTGGCGACCTAGTGGGTATGCGAGATTTATGTGTGTGTGTGTGTGTGGGGGGGGGGTCATACACAGTGGGGATGCTGAGACGATAGAGGTGCTGTGAAGACGGTGTGCTGGGGGCTGAATGCCGCGTGGCTGCTCCTCGGTGGGTGATGTGGCAGGAGGCGAAAAAGCGGGAAAAGGTGGATCGGCGGCGCGCACACGATAGTAAGCATGCGACGGACTTTGAGCTGCTGCTCACGCCTGAGCAGCAACAGGAGGCAGCGGTGACGGGGGGTGAGATCGAGAAGAAAGTGGGGGAGGAGGAGGGTGAGAAGGAGGTGGAGGTGGATGGGACGGGGGAGAGGGCTGCTGTTGACAGTGCTGCATCGGACGTCATATTGTTGCCACCTCCGCCGACGGAAGAGGAGGAGGAGGAGTGTGATGGTTGCGACTCTGACAAAGCGGAGATGGCAGAGGATGAGCTGCTGGATAATCTGGATGCTCTTGCGGGCTGCGAAATGGAGGTGCGTGCGTACGATGGCTTCCGTAAACAAACCCCTACACACGCACACACTCTGGCGCTCCCTAGCGCGCGCTCTCTCCCCATCTCTCCCCCCCCCAAAAAGAAAAAGAAAATAGACACGCACACACACACACACACACACACATACACACATACAAGCACGTACACCTCCCATCCTCACTCTCATCTCCCCTTCCCCCAGAAAAAACACTTAATTGAATTAATTGTAAGTAGATATGGGATGATGACAGTAATTATGCACTTGAATACTTGCATGAGCGTATTATCACATTTGTTTGTACTTGCCTTGTGTGCGAGAATTGGGTGTATGCGGGCAAAGGCGGGAGTTAACTTGGATGAGGCGCTGAGAGGGGTCGTGGGGGCTGTGGGGTTGGTGGTAGGCGGACGATGATGAGGAGGGGGGCGGCGACCCAGGGAAGCTGCCGGACTGGAACCCGGACGATGAGGAGTTCAGCATTTTCAGCAGTGAGGAGTCTGCGCTCAAGGTGCACTGCGGGCCGCTGCCGGAACCAAAGTACGCTGCAGAGGAGGGTGAAGGGAATGAGAGGGGTGGCAAGGAGGAGGGTGAGGGCGAGGGTGATGAGGAGGAGATCAATGTGATGGGCTGCTTGAGGAGCTTCTTCAAGCCGGAGCACATCGAATGGGAGTGTCCGCAGGAGAGCGGGAAGTTGCCTGCTTCGGAAGAGGTCCGCACCCTCATTCCTCCTCTTCCGGAAATACATTGAGAAAGTTACATGAGGGACTTCAGTGTTTTTGGTGATTGTGTGACATTGAAAGACCCCATCCATGTGCTGTCATTCAACAATTGTTTTACTATTCTGTGTTAACATTTTAATCAAAGTTTGTATATATCAGAATGCGTTTAGTCTGCCTTTTTTGGAATTTGTTGTTTAATTTTTTTGTAATCGATTTTTAGGGGGGAGAGTGGGGGGGGGGGGGGGGCGGGGGGGGTATGTCAGCGCATGGTTTATGTTTCTCGACAGGAAATTAAAAAACCGGCAGTGTACAATGCAAAGTATCATGTTTTAACCTCGTTATGATCCGCATGTTTTTGAGAATGGGGGGGTTGTGGGGCCGATGGGAACTCTCTTTGTACTGTTATGAGCCCGTCTGTTATTTTGCCCCCTGACTGACTGTACCCGTACTACACTATCTCATACAAGCGAGGTGAAACAATGCTGATCTGCCTTTCTGCCTCTCTGAATTTCTGCCAGGAAACGATAAAGCCTGCGGCAGAGGTATTAGTACCACTGGGCGGCGGCTTGCAACAGGTTTGGCTGCCACAACTACTGCTACACTACCTTGAAGATTGGGAGCAGCCACTTGCTATGCTTGGGTCTGCGAGAGTGGTGAGTTCGACGCATGCAGTGCTAATTTGACCGGTTTGTGGGGTTGGTCGTGGTGGACGGCAGGCTCCCAAGACGGGCGCGCCAAAGCTGAGCAGGCGGGTCTCCTTTGCCGGCGCCGGGGGCAGCGACAGCGATGAGGAGGGCGACGGGAGCCGGCGCAGCGCCAAAGCGGGGCCGACCAAGAAGGGTGTGAGGTGGAGCAAGGAAGTGCCTGAGGTGTTCAAGGTGCCTGGCAGCGAGGAGCAGCGCGGGACGGACCTCGTGGAGGCCATCAAGGTGGGAATGCTTCACCTCTCGCCCCTCACGGGATGTCCACTCATTCCTGCGGTGTGTCAGGTTGTTTGACTTAATTCTGAGAGAGGAGGGGTGGTGTTGGTGGTTGGCAGGGCAATGCGACCTTCAATAAGCCGTTCAAGTACTCGGGGAACGACTTCATTGTGCGGGTGCGGCTGGATGCCTGGAGCGGGGACAGGCTGGACGTGCTGGTGGGGCCCAATTGGGACGAAGATGCGGAGGACGTTTGGCCTGACGAACAAAAGGTGTGTGTGTCGCGCGCGCGGGTGTGTGTGTTTGTGTGCGTGTGTGTGTGTGCTTGCGTGCGTGGTTTGTGTGTGTGAGAAAGAGAGAGAGAGAGAGATAGAGAGAGAGAGCGTGTCTGTGTGTGTGTGTATGACCATCAAATGTTTGCATTGGTGTGTGTTTTTTTTTGTGTGTGTGTGTATGTGTGTGTGTGTTTGTTTGTTTGTTTGTTTGTGTGTGTGTGTTTGTGTGTGTGGGTGGGTGTGGGTGGGTGTGTGTGTGTGTGTGCGTATTCGTTGGCTTTTTTTCACCCATCTGCTTTGACCCATCTGCATGCATGTATGTCTATGTAAGATGTGTGAAATGTGATGAATATGGAGGTTGTATTAGCGTGTATCTGTCCTTTATGGATTTTTGTGTGCGTGTGTCTGCGGCTGAATCTGGTCACCCAAACGATAGGGCTATCTCATCCCTGCTGTTATGAGGGCGGGGGAGGGTGGGGCGAAGGGTGGGCCGGCGAGGGGCTCAGGCACGGCCGCTACTGCTGCCCGTTTGCAGGTGGCGGACGTGCAGATTGACCCCATCGATGACCCCACCGACGAGTCGGCGCTGGCGCTGCTGAAGGAGCAGGCGCAGGTGCTACTGGACTGCTTCGCCGACCTGTTTATGTGTCAGGGCCCCCACGGGATGCTCAACATCCTACGCGCCGGCTACCCTGACCTCGACGTGAGTCTCACCCCCCTTACCCCCTCTTGTAGCACTCTCACTACAAATATAGAGAGCAGCAAACAACGGAGGAGGTGAACTAAAATACAGATTCAACGCAATTAGATATTACACAATGCAACGCAGAACAGTGTCAGTCAGCACATAAGAATATCACAAAACACGATACCGCACTGGAATGACTGCGCAGAATGACACCAACCAACGCCTTACATAAACATGTAACAGATCACAGCATAGCACAGCAGAATATCATGCAACATATCAAGGATGATGCAACTCAGCGTGGCAAGATACTCGAGGCAGTGCAACTGTTTCTAACTTCACCATCGCCTCCATCCCTTCCTCCTTTCTCCACCACCTCCACCACCTCCGCTCCGCGTCCTCTGTTCTGACTCGTCTGCCTGTGGCGGGTGGTGTGGGGGGGTGCGCAGGAGCGCGCGCCCAAGGAGGGCGGCCCCAAGCGGTGGGTGGTCATGGGCCGCTTCCCGCCCGGACAGATCGGCGGCGCCAAGGTTTGGTACTACCCGCCCGACTCGGACGCCTCCGCGGAGATGTTTTCCTCGATGGGCGGAGAGTCGCCATCGCCGTCACCTCGAGCGGCTGCACCGTTGGCCCCAAAGGTCCGCACGCTCCATCATCATGCCCCGCCGCCCCCCCCCCCCCACACACACACATTCGAAAGGCAGGAGAGGAGCGGGAGAGAGAGAGAGTGTGTGTGTTTGTGTGAGAGAGAGAGAGAGAGAGAGAGAGAGAGAGAGAGAGAGAGAGAGAGAGAGGTGGGTTATGATTAAGAACTAATTCCAGACATCCACGAAAATCAACGAAAAAATCACACATCCTCTTATCATATTCCTCGCTCCAATCCTTCCTTTGTGTTCTCTCCCCCCTCACTCCCTGTGTGTATATGTGTGTGTATGCGCGCGCGCGTGTACGTGTGTGTGTGTGTGTGTGTGTGTGTGTGTGTGTGTGTGTGTGTGTGTGTGTGTTTCTCTGTGTGCGTCTGTGTATGTGCGCCTTTCTATCTGTGTACATATCTCTTTCTGTGTATGTGTGTGTGTTCATGTGCGTTATGTGTGAATCTATGTGTGTGTGTGTGTGTGTGTGTGTGTGTGTGTGTGTGTGTGTGTGTGTGTGTGTTGGTTTGTCTATGTGTGTCTGCGTCTCGTTCTTTCCCTGTATCATGTATGTGGGCGCTCACTCGCCCTTCTTCTTTGTTCTGTATGTGATCTCGTCATTTTGCTGCAGACCTCCGCGAGCGAGCTGAAGAGCAGTTTGAAGCGGTCCTCTGGCGATTCATTGGCCGCGGAGCTACGACATCTGAGCCTCAGTCAGTCGCCGGAGCCACATGGCGGCGTCGCGGCCTCGCCCCCCATCCCCCACTTCCCACCCAACGCCGCCTTCCCGCAGTCTGAGCACGACGACGCCACCGATGGCACATCGGAGGCGGAGGGCAGCCAAACGTTAGCGCCCTCTGACTTTGACCGCGCTGACCTCGAAAGCGCTGCTCCAAACACCGACAGCGCCCTCACCACGTAAGCCCCCCGCCCCTCCTCTCCTTCTCCCTCGCTCCCACCCAACCTCCTTTGTTCACACCCCCCTAACCTTCTCCTCCCTCCTCTTATCACTCCTCCTCCTCACCCACCCTTTCTTCATTTCGTCCTTCGCTATACCCCCCTCGCACCGCTTTTGTCCCACCTTTCCTCCCCTGTCCCTCTTCACCCTTTTTCATCATTCCCTTCCCTCTCACCTTTTTCCTTTCACCTTCTCCCCCCTCACCCCCTCGCCTCCATTCACCCCCCATCTCGTTCTCTCCTGTCCTCCCTTTCCTCACTCAATGCTCCCCTCCTCCCCCTCCTCCCCATCCAATCGTCTTCCCCTTCCCTCCTCCCCTTCCCGTCCCATCTCATACTCCTTACTCCTCATCCTTCTTCTCACTGTTTCTCATTCCATCCCATCCAATTTCCGCTATTCCCATATTTTTTTTCCATGTCCCGCACTCTTCCGCTATTTCTCATCTCCCCCCCCCCCCCCCCGTCCTCCCTTCCCCCTTGCTTCCTCCTTCTCGTGCCCTCAGCCATTCCTCGTTCTTTCTCCGCCCACTTCGTCCACCTTTCGTCATGTCTTCCTGGGGAAAGGGTTGGGCTATCCATTCCCATTTTAGCCCTGTTACGGCGTGAGAATTGCGCCCCCTTACCGCTCGTTTTGAGTGGAATGGGTGTTTTGGTGTGGGCAGTATGATGCGGGCGGGGGGTAGCGGGGAGGGGGTGGAGCAGGGCGGCGGGGCGGAGGGCGATGAGGAGGCGGAGGAGGGAGGTGGGGCGAGCTCCAAGCTCGCGAGTGCGCTGGCGGGGGGGGAGGGCGCCAAGTATGTGCGCCGCCCGCGGAAGGACCCCAACGCGGCGGCGACGGAGGAAAGCCAAGAGGGGGGAGACGGTGGGGAGGGGGAAGGGGTGAGCTGCTCTGCCGGCGGCGCCGCGCCTGCTGCCTCGCCCGAGCCGCCCGCCTCGCCTGTGCCCACAGCAAGGAAGGGCGGACTGAGGAAGAGTGTGCAGAGGGAGGCGCTGAAAAAGTACCAAATATATCGGTCAGGCCCCCCCTTCACCCCTCTCAACCCACCCAGAAATGAAAGGTGTTTAGGCTGTCAAACCGTAACCCCTTAGAGTTGGGAGCGCTACGTCGTTCACAGCAAAGGAGGCATTCAGCGCTGTTGACAGTTTGCTGTGGACTGACATGAAGAAAAAGCAGGTTTATGAATAGGAGTGGGTGAACTTTTTGCAGGATGCACAGCTAGTTGGCATTGGGTCGTCACCTTCGGACTATGCACACCACCACTGAACCCCGCACGAATTATACTTGGCCCCAGCCACCTCTCACTTTTTTTGTTCCGTTTATGTTTGCGTTCATACATACATACGTTAGCGGCGAGCATAGCGAGTGACGGGGCGGCCGAGTGCTTGACAATTCCCATATTCCGTATTCCCCTCGTCACACTTCAGTGAAGTAGTCACTCCCAAGTAAAGCTATTGTTTGTGTAGTGAAGTGCTCACGTGCTTTATGCTCTAATACTTACTCTCGTGCTGGTGGATCGCCGTTCCATATTTCATCATGTGACACACATTCAGCTTTGAGGCCGCTGTCCACTGCCGTGTGATCTCAGGATGCAACGCAGTCTGTGCTTTCGATCGTTTATTAGATAATGGTATTCATAGTGAGGCATAATCATGTTGCCACTGTCATTAATGTTGTTTTTAGCAATGATGTTAGTGTTAGTTGATGATGCCGTTGTCATGGGAAATGTAGGTAGTGGAGATATAAGTGGTGTGTGTGTGTGTGTGTGTGTGTGTGTGTGTGTGTGTGTGTGTGTGTGTGTGTGTGTGTGTGTGTGTGTGTATGTGTGTGCGTGTGTGTGTGTGTGTGTGTGTGTGTGCGTGTGTGTGTGTTGTGTGTGTGTGTGTGTGTGTGTGTGTGTGTGTGTGTGTGTGTGTGTGTGTGTGTGTGTGTGTGTGTGTGTGTGTGTGTGTGTGTTTCTCCCCCTGACGGTTGTGCATGTGCACCGTGGTGGCAGGGCCCCCGACCTGTTGACCGTCCACCTGAAGCGCTTTCATCAGGACGTGCGGGGCCGACTGCAAAAGATCGACGGCGGCGTCCCCTTCGACTTCGACCTCGACCTCTCGACCTTCTGCGACCCGGAGGGGCCCGAGAAGGACGGACTGCGGTGAGCGCCACGGCGACGCGTCCCCATGACTGTGCCCCCTCTCGTCGTCGACACGCGCGCTGCCGCTATTTGCCCCGGCAGCCACTCGAGCACTATGTTGGCTGCACGGTTTAAACCCTAAACGACCTAACACCTTCCTTGCGTTACCCTATCAGGTATGAGCTGCTCGGCGTGGTGGTGCATATTGGGACCCTGCGCGGTGGCCACTACGTCGCCTACGTTCGACGAACGGCTCAGGTTCGACGGAAGCCCTTTATGTCGCCGAATACATATGATATCTGCGCCATCTTGACACGTTTGCTCGCGTATCTGCGGGTCGGCTGTCTTGTCTTGGTGACTGACACTGTTGACGGCTATACTTGTACTATACTTATTCGCTGCCGCAGGTGCTGCACGCGCAAGGAGACGAGCGCTACCCCGCAAAGTGGTACTACGTCTCCGACAGTTTCGTAAAGTAAGATCCCGCTTGTGACTGCCCCTCCATGCACGGGATAAGAGGTTACCGAAATAGTCGGGCTTGTCAGGGCAGCGTCGAGGGAGACATGGTATCGGCTACTCCGAGCGTTTTCGTTTCGAAATCTATCGAGACGTACTCGGAAGTTATCAAGTTCGATCACCGCGTGTCTGTTCCCCATGGCGAGGCAGTTTATCTCCGAGGCCATTCGTCTTGTGCAATGGCGCACGCGCCCTAATGGAGCTCCGTTTGGAAAGCAGCCGAACAAAAGTCCTCGACTTTAAAAATCGTGCGACTGCTTGAACTCATTTGACAATTTTGCTCCGACCCCAATGCAGCGAGTAGTCTCGAAGTCGTTCGAGAATCGAGCAGGCTACTGCGATTCTGTTAGTATTTTCTGCCAGTCAAGAAAAATCGTCGCTAGAACATACCAGAGCTCCCTGAAGATGAAGTTGAATATATGCGCCCAAGCGCTTGTTTGCTTCCATACCGCGCGACTTAGGACAAAACCCGCATTTGAAATGACATACGAGTGAAATTTTATAATGGCGTCTTAATTAACATGCCGTTAGGTCAAAACACCATTAGTGCTGGTGTTGGTGTTTTGATATAACGTAATCGTCAGTCTAAACAGCAAACGCATGCGATGGGTATATAGCAGGATAACTTGGTGGTCGCCGGTTGGCCTTCCTTCCACCGCTCGACAATTAATCATCTGTCCCATAGGACTTGGATAGGCGAAGCTAAGGCTCTTGTGTGCTCCACAGGCACGTGGACCGAAGCGAAGTGGAAAACAGCGAGGCGTATATGCTGTTGTACGGCCGTGTTCCGTGATGGTGGGCGCGGCCTCGTGAGAAGTGCGGACAGCTCGCTGTACTTTGCTCTTTTTCCGGAAGACGGATCTTCGAGAAGCCGGGGCGGGCGCATTCGTTGAAAAAGCTCGACTGCCCACTAAATCTGATTCGATCGGGAGTGGCGGCGGGAAATAAGGACGGGACTTTCATAGCTCTGAAGCAGCTCATAATGCGCTGTACGGAGAATATATAGCAGATCGAGTTGTGTGCCGCCGCCTCCGATGCGCTCCTGCGCCGAGGTCGCATCCTCACTTTTTATCATTTGCAGTAGTATTAATATGGAATGAGCAGCAGCCGTAAATGTTTAATGAGAGCACCACACGTTGTCGGAAAACCTCTGACGCGAGCGTCGAGCATCCAGCAGAACCCGGGAAACAGCATGTATCGACCGTTATTGCATTTCAAGATATTTCTGCCCTGCAATCTGGTAGTCTTTCGTTCACAGAAATAAGCCTAAGGTCGCCCTCCATTAACAACCGTTTACAACGCGTTTAGTGTGAAAATTTGCCCTGACTCGGAAACAGATTCCCAAACCGGGGCGCCCGCCGGCGGCGCAGCGGCGGCGGCCCCGGAGGGGGGTGCGCTCGCAGGCCCGTCGGCATCCCCTCACCTCCCCGTGGTGGGCGCTGGAAACCCCGTAGCCGTGCCAGGCCTGGCACGGTAGGGGGCTAAGAGGGCCGACAGCTCGATCCGCGGGACAGCTGTCGGGAAAGCCCTGTACAGAGGGCTTTTGAATAAAATAATTTCCGATATGTTTTTTCGCGTACAGATACTACTAAGGACAGTCCTACCTTGAGGGGGTGGGACCTGTACTTTAGGAGCGTTTGATTGCGAGGAGGGTACAGCCGGATCAACGGTGGGAGGCGGGTGTTGGAGCTGGTGGTGGCCAGCCGGGAAGCAGCGCCAGGAAAGGGCGCTCGCTAGCCGCCGACCAGCCCTGTGCCGGTCGACACTTGTCAGGGGGGGAAGCAAGACCTGGTACATGCCGGTGGCAGGTCGCAAGCGGAGGAGCGGCTATGTGAGGCGGCGGAGATCCTCTGGATCAGCCGCCGCCGGAAAGCCCTGTACGGAGGGCTTTTTTGGAAAATTAAACTAGTGTCCGTACCCGGCGTCGAGCTAGTTGGGGAGCAGCACCAGGGTAGGGCGCTCACTAGCGAGCCGCCACGCCGACAGGATACATCCCCCGAGGGGGGAGGAGTAGACTTGGGCGGCAAGGAGGCTAGTCGCGACGGACGGAGCGACAAGATCTGGCGACGACGACCCTCCGGGTCGGCGCCGCCGGAAAACCCCGTACGGAGGGTTTTGACTAATTTCCGTGCACCCGCGGCCCGACGGATCCGGCTACGGCGACCTGACCCCCCCCCCCCCTCCTCGATACCCACTACCGGATAGACGAGACCCTTGCGGGGGGGCCCGGGTGAGCGCGGAGGCCCCTGTTTCAACAAAGTCTGCTAGGTGGACGCGCATCAGAGGGGGGAGGGTACGGACGCAGGCCGGACTACCTGACAGGTACCCGGGTACCAAACAGAAAAAACCGGGGAAATGAGCGGGGAAAATTCAGGTGCGGAGGCAGGAGCGCCAATTTTTTCTATGTCTATGTGTCTCGGTCCCCCCCACCTGCCCTCGAGGTGACGGGGGACCTCGACAAGGAGGACCGTCGCGTCGGCGGATGCGGCGGCGACCTTGGCGGGGCTTACGGGATGGGGCGGCGGGATCGACGAGCGACCGCGCGAGGAGGGGTTTTTTGCCAGCCTTTCCCCTCCTATCTTCGGCAAGACCGAAGTCACGCGGGAGCTAGATTAGGCTGGCCCGTCGTCCCTCCCGAACGCCGACCGGCCTCGGCCGGTCGGCACCCCGGTTCGGTGGGAGCGGGCCGAGCATCGTGAAGGTCGAGCAGCAGTTTAGTTTTGCATTTCTCGACAAGTGGATTTATTTTTAGATCTGTTTTTCTTGATTACAAGATTATTACGCTGTTACTGCTTAGGCGGGGGGACTGTGGCAATTACTGCGGTTGCTTACAGTTATATAACTCCCGAGGAACGTCGACACACAGTGAAGCTAGGTGTGTCGATAGGTGTACCTGGTCGAAGAGACCCGGGCCCAACTTGCTAATAAGTAATGTATGGCGAAGTAGAGTGGCCCGAGAGACAGCAGTCGGTCCAGTTTGCCGGCACATGTTGTGAACAATTTCAATTTCAATTTCCCAAACCGGCAAGTACGGCTGATCTGTGTATTAACTTACTGTCAATATATTAAAGTGATGTGTGTTTAAAAAGGATATTCGGTACGCGCGTTTTGAGAAGACCGGGAGGGCAGTGCTGGCGCTTTGCAGGAGGGCAGTGCTGGCGCTGTGCAAGAGGGTAGTGCTGGCGCTGGTGCGTGCCTTCCTGTTCCTCGGGCTTGGGTTTTTCCTATTTTCTTCTTTTCTTCTTACGGCCTCCAATGCTTTTCCTTGTAAGGATTTGTTTAATTTAAAAGAACGCGAGGCAGTCAGAAGAACGATTACAGCGCGCACTAAATCCTGTGGCGAAATGCTCTATTCCCAGTTACATTTTTTGGCAGATGTCGGTTAAGGTTGCATTTTCTTTTGAATTGATCTTGCGTTTGTCTTCCTCTGCCCTCCAACCTGGGCTTCGATTTCAATATGCGTGAAGCGCGTCCGAGTAACGAACGAGGGGGGTGGGGGTACCTTGCACAACAGTTGTATCACTGCGCGCGATCTCCATGAAGCCGACTCCTTCCCTAAAGTCTTGATCCGGAAAACGTCCACCGACAGACCGCATGTTCTCGGCGTTGCCTACAGGAGTTTCCTTAGTTTAATCTGCTATGTTTGTGCACAATGCAGTGCTTCCTGTTGCCGTCCTTTGGATTCCGTGATCCTCTTGTCACTCTTGCCCTTTGGTTCCCCCTCCCACTTTCCATGTCCGCGCTCATGTTGTTCTTCTTGTAATCCAAAAGTAACAGACCTGCTGTACCGCGTTCATTTTCTGAAAATATGATATTATAAAAAAATTAGAAACCACCAAGCAAAAAGGAAAACAGGATCATGCTGTTGTTCTTGTAATCAACAATATGTAGAAAATCCGTATTGGGAACAAGGAGCTCCGACGACCGTTAATTTGCAGGGCAATAATTTCCGAAACAAGAATAGGCGGCACATTTGCTGAGAGTCTGAATCAATAAGAGCTTCTGAAGTCCTTTACCAAGATTGCGTGTATTGCATAATCCACATTTTGGTTCACCTTAATTCGGACTATGAGATAGTAAACAGAGTTGCGTAAACATTTTCTTGGCTTGCTCCTCTTGGCGAGCCGAACAATTCGACGCGTACCTGGATTGTTTCTTTGCAGGCTACCCTATTATTGTCTCCTCGCAAAGGGCATCACAGCATTTGAGCCAGCAATCATTACAATCGACTCTAATCTGACAGTCGACATTGACGCAACATGTATTTCCAATGAGCCCGTTTTTTTCACTTTAAAATATTTTGGATCCCAACATCCCGCTATTATTTCCCAAAAACTGTTTCTTCTTCATACATACTTTCTACGTGATATATCGATATAAAATCAAGGCTACAATATATATTATTGTTTCAATTATTACGATTCGATCCCCATCTCACCCAATCGCGGTATTATTGGGGATTTATTCTATCGCGTGTCCGCCACATCTCGGATGAAAAATGATTCAAGCAGGCCCAATGCCGAACGCGACGGTCACCGCCTCGTTCGTCTCTTCCGCAGTGGCAACATCTACCGCACTTGCTCCGTCCATCGGCTCGCTTTCAGAGTCTTCACCCGATGATCCTTCTCCACGAAGTCTCTTGAGAGCGTTCCTGGCTGGGTGCGGATAAGACTGCGACTTCGACTGAAGATCACTCGAGCTGTCGACGCGGCCGCCGTCGCTGTACAGGTGGCAAACTGTACGGGTGTCATCGACCGCTTCAGCGTCCACCACGGCCGTCGCAGCCGCAGTCACGTGTAGCACGGCGTGGGTGCTGAGCCAAGTGCGTACCACTTGCTGAACAGCACTCAGGGTCTTGCACACCCCAGCTGGAGTCGAAAGGTAGCAGTTGACTTCCACGACATCAAGATGTGTAAGCCCGTTCTCCGCATGCGCATTCGCCCAAGACACGAGGGCTGACACGTCAGCGGGGGAGATGCCGCCAGGGACGGGCGTTCCTGTCGCGGGAGTGAACCTCGGATCCATGGAGTCAACGTCCAGTGAGATATGGATAGGAAAGTCGAAACGACCGTCAGGCCCTCGGCACTCGGACCAAGCGGCAGTGATCTCGTTCAGGATGGAGGCCATGCCGCGCTTGAGAACCTCTGACGCATGAAAAATTAGGCCCCCTTGCGCTGCGATCTCGTCGAGCCGGATCTGTTCCGCGGTGTCAATGGATCGTAGGCCGATGTAGACGATCTCGTGGGGCTGCAGTGGCGCCGGTACGGTGAAGCCGTCAACGTAGTTGAACAGGTGCGCAACTGGCATTCCGTGGCAGTTCCCCGACAGCGTGGTGCATGGGGTGTTGATATCCGGGTGCGCGTCCACCCATATCAGTCTCGTGTTGGGACGTTGCCGGCGGCTCGACATAACCGTGCCTATGGATATGGTATGGTCGCCCCCTGCGTTCGTTGACGTGTCCAGTGGAGTGGAGTGAGTTACAGTAATGGCAGTGCGAGCAACATTAAATTAAGGGTGCCCAGGTGCGGCATCAGCAGCAGTATATTAAATAACGATTCTTAGCGGTGGCGACAGCGGGACGACTTACCGAGAGTGAGCATGGGCACGTAGACATTGTGATGGACCTCTGCCGACGCAAGTGCGACATCAATGTTGCGTGACAGCAAAACGCTGCCACGAACCGGGCAACGGTCAAATTTACGGGTATCGCGGAAATCCACGAATGTTGCTTCCGCTATGTTAACTTCTGCGCGGGGGCCGGGGGGGGGGGGGGGATGCGCAAAAATGTAACGAGTGTGTCAGTAAATAATTTACAATACTTAACATCCGTTCCACTTCCATTTCCCGCTCGACATATTTTCATAATACGCGAAAGAAAATCAAACAGCTGTAAATTTGACGACGTCCGCCCACTTCGTCGAGAGTGAGCGAGAGGCAAGGGGGGGTTGGTGGGGGGTTGATTAGGTAATAGGGAGTGCTGACCTCCCAAAGCGCCAATCCAGCCGTGGTCTACTCCGGACTTGCTTTGCCCTTGGTGGCAGGCGGCAAAGGATACCAGCAGCGGCAGCGAACCGGGGAGGCCGTCGAAGGAGGAATACGCATCCGAAGACACAATCACCATACCGGCGCGAAACAGATATATGCTCGCAAGAGTAGGCGGTTCGTGAGGACAGTCACAGTCGCTGGTAGGACTAGATTGTTTATATCTGCGATTAAACACACGTGATGACGGTGCCCATTATATACACATTCGGCCAGTGACCCGACAGTGGGCTCCTCCAGTCCTGTTGGATGCCCGGACGCGACTGCTCGACACGCACCCTGCGCAGGTTGTGGTACCCTCCGCCGGTGCTTTTAGCGATATTTAGCGCCCCATCGTCACCGGCTGCAGGGGCCTTGAATAAAAATTTTTAGGGCGATGGGGGAGACCAATTTCAATAATATCATCATAAAAATAAAAATGTCAGCAGTATTGTTTTGTATTAATAGAGACACTTTCTCAGCATCTAAATATTCAGGTTTCACCATTGTTTTATATGTGATATATTAATAACTACCTTCATATCACGAAACGGTGATTTCGAACACTTTTATGTTTGAAATTCCTTGAATAGTCACAGGGAGGCCAATTGCAGGCATATGTACCTTGTACCCGTATTTCTTCGTAATCTCAAATATCTCGTCGTCATCTGCTGCTGATGCTCGGTGTGTATACGGTTTTTTATTTTTATTTTTTGCTCCCCCGTACGGCGTCAACAGCACACACATCACATGACATAATCATGATGACGCTTTGTATGGCATAGCGATTTATTATAAATATTTACTTATTGCTTCTCTTCTTTTGTACCCATATTGCACATCCCGGCCGGGGCCAAAAAAAAGAAGTCCCGTAATCGGTCATCGGAAATGTGACATACAAATTATTAATCATTACGACCGGATTATCACCGTTGTGGATATTGATTACTTCAAATATTATACTATTACAACCCGCTTATGGATCCCTAAACTCATGTGTCGTTGCACATGACATCACTGCATCTCGCTCGCTGCCATCCAAATCACGATGGACATCGCACCATACTCGATTGCCAACATTAAGGACCCCACTGTAATTCGAACGTACAACATCCATTGTATAAACCAAAAGCCACCCTTCGCGCGGACTACGGAGGCAAGGAAAACATGCATAAACAATGGAAAGGGGACAACGGAAGATGGCTTCTTCTTTTTTGCGCCCCCGGGATATGGGATTGGCAGGTAAGCCCGTACCGGCACCCTCTACATGCAGCGTTTTACAGGCACGACTGAGAGCATAAATTCAAACTCATCATCGATCATGCTCCCGGCTAGGTGACGCTCGTGCATTACGAACCATTGCACGAGAACCGTAACGTATTGCGCCAACCCCACACGAGACCAAATTTGAGTTTCACCAAGTGTTGCATGACACACTTGGTATGGCATGCAACAACGCGACGCGTGCGGCCATGGGCCAAGCCGCTACGGTCGCCTAGGATCCCATACACCAAGTAGTGTAAACGCAACTTCTCGTCGATGTCGCGGTTAGCCCTCGGAAAGCTAACTGCAGACACAAATCAGTTATGTTCAGTCGGTGTTGTGTCTGTAGATGGAAGTGCAAATGCATGGAGAATTGAGAAGATGTCTCACTGTTACTATTGAAAAGTAGATTGTAATTGAACAAAGGGAATTGTTAAATGGTTATGTCACCTCCCTCTATTGCATTAGGCTTAAATAGTCTTCGCCTAGCTGGCTTGCGCTTGCCCTCGTTTGGTCCACGTATCAGGCGTTAGGGCTTTCCAACTGCCATTAACAAACTAACGACGCGGTTCGTCATGTCTGGGGAGTAACATTTTCCATTGGAAACCTCGCTTGGCTCGTCGTCTTGCTAGTTATATTAACTGTATGTACTTGTACGTACCGGGAGGTACAAACAGTACAGTACGCATCAGAACCCTTGTTAAATTGCAATAGCGACATACCCACGTTGTACGTCCTTCCGATGGAATAGCACGAATTGAAATTAGTAACGAGTACATGTACAATGTCCTCCAATGTATTGTTGCAGGATTGTACTCGTCACACTCGTACCCACCCCCTCTTGACATATCTCGAAGTCGCCGCGAGTAGACCTCCGTGGTCTATGCTCCTTTACTGAAGCATTTATTGTGACTAAGGAATGCGCGATGGGTGAGCGTGCATGAAGTCGATGTACGCCTGAGTCTTGGCAAACTTGTGCCATTGGGGTGTCTCCAAGAAATCTTGTAATGTTGTAGTTCGATGCACCTCGTTCAGTCGGTGCCATACAAGTGGAATGTCGTCATTGTCGAAGTGCGTCACGAAGAGCAAATATTTGCCTCGACGTCCAGGTAACGACTTGATGCATACAACAGAGATGTGAGAGACGTCAAATTCCTCATCGTCTCCCTTAGGAACAATCACTAGGACAGCTAGTCGTAGCAAAGTAGTAGAGCAAGGTCGTAGATTATTGACGTGAAACACAGGGTGTATCCGTACTATAGATGCGTTTTCCAATTTGCTCCTCCACTGAATTGAAATTGAAATTGTTTACAACATGTACCGTATGCGCCGGTTTTTCACCAAAAAGCCGGATGCGTCGGCTGCTGTCTCTGGGCCCTCCCAACTATGTCAAACATGGAACTTACAAGTCAGGGCTAGACCGTGAACCACCTATGTCCAACCTCTCCAAGTGTGGTCGGGGGTTTTACTCCCCCCCGGGGAGGGTCTGAAGCGGTTTGAAAGCGGTGTGCAAGGAAGGCATGGGGAGGTGCTTTATGCGGAGGCTCGGCGAGTGGTCGTGCGTGATTTGGTGCGGTAGACAAGGAGGAGATAATGCAGCCATTGGACGGTGTGTGCGTGGAGTGAAGAAAGGATGCGAGATGTGTCGAGTCGTGCTCTGGTGACTAGTTTGTCGGGAGGGTCGGTGCGGAGGGTGAGGAGAGAGGTGAGACTTGCTATGGTGGACGAGTGCGGGGTGCCCGTGCGGCTCATGACAATGGGTAAGATGTCGACTTCGGTGCCTGGCCAGTGGTTTCGGATGGCATTTGCGAGGGGTGTGTATTTGTCCCTAATCAAGCTAACTGTGTGTGAGAGGTTGTGGTCGGTGCAGTACTTCCATTCCCCTATCTGTATTTTCCTGATAGATGAGTATCGGCGGCGGCCGTTGTTGTGACCGACGAAGCGAGGTTCGAGGAGGCGTATGAAATCGGGTTTGTGTGCCGGGGGACGTAGTGCAGGTGGGAGGATTTCGGGGGGGAGGATAGCGGGGCACGAGGTTAGGGAGTCGGGCGAGAGACCTTCGTCTGCATCAACAAGGCGGGTGGGCGTGTGGCGGGTGGGGTGTGGGGGGTGGCAGTCAAGAGGGGTGGAGGTGGGGGTGGGGCGGGTGAAAGACTTGATGGGTTTGTTACCGAAGTCTGCAGTGATAGTCTCCCAGCGTCCTCCGTTGTGGCGTTCCAGGAGGGATAGAAGGAGTTGTAGTGCGCTGTTGTGACGGTCCTGTCTTAGGCCAGACATGGATGGGCAATTACCGGCCATGTGGCCGTTGCTAGTGAATTGGCCGCACATGGGACATCGCATGGTGGGGTTGTGAGTGAGGAGGCGTGTGTTGTGGACGCCCCATATGAATTCTTGTTTGTGGGTGAATTGGGTGTTGGTGAGTGTTGTGAGTTTTTTGTGGAAGGTGAAGTCGGCGCCGTCTGCCGCGGCGCGGGCGAGGAGGGCGCCGTGTTTGGATGTCTGTGAGAGG
The DNA here is from genome assembly GCA_026401115.1 of Tetraselmis chui. Classification (NCBI taxonomy): domain Eukaryota; kingdom Viridiplantae; phylum Chlorophyta; class Chlorodendrophyceae; order Chlorodendrales; family Chlorodendraceae; genus Tetraselmis; species Tetraselmis chui. Next base: position 221,810 of record JAPMLY010000303.1, read on the forward strand.
GGTGTAAGTGTGTGTTTGCAGCTGTGGGTGTGTGCGTCGGCTTTGAGGTTTGTGTATATGTGCGGTATGGGTGCCCCTTGAGGCTGGGGTATGAGGATGTAAGGCCAGGTCCAGTGACCAATGGACACGTCCGAGCCTGTGTTGTATGTGGTGTTTGGTGTCTGACCATCCGCTATCTGGTTAGCGAGTGCGTCAGCGAGGTCGTTGCCGAGTGAGTGGTTGTGTGCTTTAATTTTCCCGAGATGTGTGCGGATGCCTGCGTTGCAGCGGGTTATGATGGTGTGTGTGATAGAGAGGAGTGTGTCGCGGTGGATGTTGTGCCTATTAGCGGAGGGGCAGTTAAGGTATCCTTGTATGAGACGGAGGGAGCACGCACTGTCATCTCCACTGAAAAAGGTCCAAGTTGTCGGTCTCTTAGTTTCCTGTTTGGCTGCCCATGTAAGAAGAGATTTGTTGTAACAACTGACACCTTGTCTCCTCTGACGAAGTGTGGGGCTGTCGACGGTACTTAACGAGCTTGCATCTCATCCTTGTGTAGTTGTGATACTGAACGTACTAGGGCGTGTACTTCTTGTAACAATCTTAACCGCTTTGACGCGTTTTGCGAAATCGGAATGGAAGCTCGCATGTTGAAGAGCAGGTCAGGGGGCTCCTCAGGAGAAAACCCAAAGTTAGCCTCGAAGGGGGTGTGCTCAATTCCGAGCGCACGAGAAGCGTTGTACGCAAATTCCACTTGAGGATAAAGGTCCGTCCAAAGAGTACCGTCGTAGCAACAGAAGCAACGAAGAAGTTGCTGAAATGTATTGTCGACGCGCTCCGTTAGTCCGTGTGTTTCCGGGTGACGAATGGAAGACACGTTCGGACGCGTTCCAAGGCGTCGCCAAAGTGTCTCCCATAAGCCACTGGTGAATTTCGGGTCGCGGTCATTGACTAGTACGCGAGGCATTCCATGCAATCGGTAGACTCCTTGTAAAAACAAAGTAGCAGTTTCTTCGGCAGTAACGCTCTCTGCAAGTGGCATAAGATGGGCCATTCGGTCAGATGATCGACTACAATCAGCAATTGTCAAAGCCTTTGCTCACATGCAAGTGTGTCAAGTAGTCAAGTCCAAATGTGTGCCACGGTCTAGGTGGAACAGGTAAGGGGTAAAGAGTCGCAGCATCTGCGGTTGAATCTTTGCTCGTCGACACACGACGCAACATCAACAAATATCTTTCACATCTCGGCGAATTCGTTTCCACCGGAATCTGTCGAGCGCTTTAGCAAGAGTGCTAGCAACTCCTATGTGACCAGCTGACGAACTTTTGTGCAGCTCTGTGATCATTCTAAATCGGAACTCATAGTTCCGCGGAATACAAAGGCGATCGAGGCGCCAAAAATATCTAGCTATGGCTTCTATCCGGCTGTCTTTTGTCTACTCACCCTCGTCCCCATAAAACGAGTCTTGGGAGTACCCCTCGCGAATGAGAACAACGAACTCATGGCTCAGCTGCAACGCGTTAATTGTCAGTTAGTTTAACTGTGCGTCTTCGAGCGGCAGCTGGGACTTCCGTCGTAATTCTCGATCTGACGGAACCTTGCCATCCCAAAACAATGGAACTGTGGCATGAGGTACGAAGTATGGACGCCGACTCGACGAATCAGCTTAGTTAAGAGCACCCTTGCGATATGCAAGTGTCATCGAGCCCACAAACGGTTGAAAATCCCGCATGTATCTTGTTTGCCGCTTGTTCAACCTTTTATTCGGTTGCCATAGCAGATGTCGCAGTGTGTCGTTGTCTGTTACGACAAGGAACTTAGAGCACCCTTCAAGGCAGCACCTCCAATGCTTGACGGCTTCGCATACGGCCAAAAGCTTCTAAATCGGGCGAAGAGTAAGTGTTGCCACGCTCATCTGGATTCAGCCCCATCATTCATGTATAGAGTGGCTGCTAATGTAGCAGTCGAGCCAGTATGGATAGCGACCGGGTGATCGCGCAGTGTTCCCGGCGGAGCAGCTCCGACTGCGTCTTGGCATAATTGGCATTCAGCCCCATAATTCATGTATAGAGGGGCTGCTAATGTAGCAGTCGAGCCAGTATGGATAGCGACCGGGTGATCGCGCAGTGTGCCACTCGGAGCAGCTCCGACTGCGTCCATACGAGTGTGCATGGCATGTAGATGCTCCATAACCATACGAATGCTATCCCCGTAGAGTCGGCGGACTGATTGTCGTTTCGACCGGGGGCGTCGGCGGTGTTGTCGGCAGATGGTGAAACCCCCAATTTGCTTTTTTGGCGCCATTCCAAGAAACGATTACCTAGACAATCGAAAATTCCACAATTGAAATTGAAATTGAAATTATTTACAACATGTACCGTATGCGCCGGTTGCTGTCTCTGGGCCCTCCCAACAATGCCATTCTGGAAACTTACAAGTCAAGGCTAGACCGTTATCCGCCTAGGTCCAACCTCTCCAAAGGGTGGTGGGGGTTTTTACTCCCCCCCGGGGAGTGTGCGGTTCGTGGTGGTGGCGGCGTGCAGTTAGGGGAGTGCGTAGGTGCAATGTGCGGAGACGCGGCGAGTGGTCGTGCGGGAATTGGTGTTGTATATGAGTAGGAGATGATGCAGCCATTGGAGAGTGTGCGTGTGGAGTTGTGCAATGATACGTGATGTGTCGAATCGTGCTTTCGAGATGAGTTTGTCAGGAGGGTCAGTGCGGAGGGTGAGAAGGGAAGTGAGGCTTGTGATGGTGGATGTGTGCGGTATACCCGTGCGGCTCATGACGATGGGAAGGATGTCGACTTCTGTACATGGCCAATGATGGCATATGGCATTGGCGAGAGGGGTGTATTTGACGCGAATAATGTGAGCTGGGTGGGAGAGGTTGTGGTCCGTGCAGTACTTCCATTCCCCTATCTGAATCTTTTCAATAGAGGAGTATCGGCGGCGACAGTTCGTGAGACCGACGTAGCGAGGTTCGAGGAGGCGGATAAGTCGGATTTGTTCCGGGGGTCTCAGCGCGGGGGGGGGGGGGGGGGGGGGGAGAATCTCGGTGGGGAGGATGGCATGGCATGAGGTTAGGGAGTCGGGCGAGAGGCCTTCGTCAGCATCAACAAGGCGGGTGGGCATGTGGGCTGGGTGAGGGGGATGACAGTCAAGAGGGGTGTGGGTGGGTGTGGGGGATGCGAACGATTTGATGGGTTTGTTACCAAAGCATGCGGTGATGGTCTCCCATCGGCCTCCCTTGTGGCGTTCCATGAGGGAGGTGAGTTGTAGCGCGGTGTTGTGGCCGTCATGTCTTAGGCTAGACATGGTGGGGCAATTACCGGCCATATGGCCGTTGCTGGTGAATTGGCCACACATGGGGCAGCGCAAGGTGGTGTTGTGGGTGAGGAGGCGGGTGTTGTGTACGCCCCACGTGAATTTTTGCTTGTGCGTGAATTGGATGTTGGTGAGTGTTGTGTGTTTTTTGTAGAATGTGAAGTTGGCTCCGTCCTACGCGGCGCGGGCGAGGAGAGCACCGTGTTTGGTGGTGTGTGAGAGGGGTGTGTGTGTGTGTGTTTAGTGTTGTATGTGTGTTGGTCTGTTTTGAGGTTGGTGTATCTGCAGGGTATGGGTTCCCCTAGGGTTTGTGATATGAGGGTGTATGGCCAAGTCCAGTGGCCTATCAACACGTTTGAACCTGTGGTGTATGATGTGTCGGGTGGGTGTCCGCCCGCAGCTTGGTTAGCGAGTGTGCCTGCGAGGTCGTTGCCGATTGAGTGGTTGTGTGCTTTGATTTTGCCGAGGTGTGTGCGGATGCCTGACTCGCAGCGGGCTTAGAGGGTGTGTGGGATGGAGAGGAGCGTGTCGCGGTGAATATTGTGTCGGTAGGCGGATGGGCAGTTCATGTAGCCTTGTATTAGGTGGAGGGAGCACGCATTGTATGTAAGGAGGTGGGTGTGGCCGAGTTGGAGGCCTATATCTATGCCCGCAAGCTCCGCGCGATTAATGGTGTGAGAGGGAGGGGTGAAGGTCACCATAATTTTGATGCGTGTGTCCGAGGCGGGCTGAGTGGCGGCCGCTCCAAGGGGGAGGTGCCTCCCTTCTTTAAGCCGTCTATGTATACGAAGTCCTGCCAATTCCAAGTAGGCTCTCCTCTGGTGGGGGAGTATGTTAGCGTCGTACGTTCCGGGAGGGGGTAAGTCATGGTGTGAGTAGGGTTTGGGGGGAGATGGTAGATGCCTGCGGAGTGCGGCGAGTAGGAGTCGAAGAGGGTCGGGTGTGGGATGGTGATGGTGGGGTTGGGGAGGTGTGTGTTATAGATGGATTCAAGTGTGTTGTGGAGGGCAGTCATGGCTGTGTGTGAGGGTAGGGCGGAAAGTGCGAGGGGGTTGGCAATGAAGTAGATGTCGACCATCCATCGTGTGACGAATGGGGTGGGGGTGGGATTGCATGTGTGTTGGTCCGGGGGTATGAAGGTGTTTGCGTCGTTAGGGAGGGTGTAGAGGTGGTGGGTGTATGGAGAGTTGATGTATTTGAAATGTCGATACGGTGTGTGTTCCCATCGGGGGAGTATGAGAATGGTGGCGCTGGGTGTGTGTGAGGCTGTGGAGTGGGCGCTAGTGATAGGATGTTCCGTGGCGCTGCGCATGTATTCGTGGTCGTATTCCGGGTTGGTGATGTTAGTGCCGTGCCATGTGTGTGGTGCGTTGCTTCCGCTGGATGAGAAGACTATGTCTTCGGGGTAGAGTGAGTGGTAAGTGTGTGAGTTAAGAGATTTGTTGAGGGGGTCTCAGTAGAGTTCCGTATGGATGTGGAAAATGCTCCGGAGTGCTGTGAGGAGGTCCTCGCGTGTGGCCCATATGTTACGTGTAGTGGTGGCGGGTGTGGGTGAGTGGATTTCTGAGCGGGAACCTAGGCGAGTGATGAGGTGGTAGACCTCTTCTTCGAACGAGCGGTGTGTGAGGTCGGGGCGGAAGAGATGGAATAGGTGTCGGATGCGGGGGCCGGAGAGGGTAGTGACTGCGCGACCGTCGGGGGTGCAGAGGATGGTAGTGTTATGTAGGGTGGGGTGGGTGTGTATGGTGAATTTGCCGGTGGGGAGCATGTCGAGGTCTGGGTGGATAGGGTCGTGGTTGAATGTGATTAGGGGGTGCATCCATGGGGTGGGTCTTGGGTCGGGTAGGGTGGGTTTTGTGGTTAGGACGAATCCTGAGCTGAATGCGGTGAGGGCGGTGGGTCCGATGGGGGTCTCACTGATGGTGTCGTGGAGTTGTAGGCAGGGGTCCCACTGGACCTCGTGTTGGCTAGTCATGTCGTGCTGTTGGCCACGTTCACACCAATGGCATTGCCATGTGACGGGTCCATGAGCGGGGCGGCAGTGTGAGTGGACGGCAAAGTCCGGGCACGTGGAGCAGGTGGAAGTGGGGTCTATGTGGAGGGGGTCATGGCTAATAGAGCATGTGGTGGGGGAGGGGGTGAGGAAGCATACCGATGTGGGTGTGGAGGAGATGAGGCGGAAGCCGTCGTCGATTTGGATCTGGATATCCCATTCCGTGAGGTGTTCCGGGGCCCTTTCCACCATGTATTGTGTTTGGTTGTATTAGGTGTCTTTGTGTTTGGAAATAATGTGTGTGACGTGGCAGGGGGGGTAGTGGTGGTCTGAGGGTGAGAGGTATTCCACTTCGATGTGTGTGGTGAGGGCCAAGAGAGGGATTTTCGTATGCCGGATGGGAGGGTGGTGGGGGAGCGGGGGAGGTGGAAGGCTAAGAGAGGAGTCCATGAGGGGTGGATGGTGGCAGGGGGGATGCTTGTTTGGGGGAGTGGTGTGTGGTGGGGCGGCGGTTGTGAATAGTGTCAAGGGGTTCGGTGAGGACTGCGGCGAGGAGACGGATGGGAACTGAGAGTGAGGTGGTGGACCCCGTGATTGTGGATATGGATGTGCATGACTGGAGGAGGATGGAGGTGTCGGTGGCGCGGAGGAGGACTTGTGCCATGTGGTGATGTTGTTCTGCCAAAGGCCGTTGAGGCTGGGAATGAGGGTTGTATGCGTTCGGCGGGGTGTGAAGTCGCAGTATGCTTGTTTGTAAGTGTGTGGGTCGGTGATGTGGGTGGCTTTGTCGCGGAGTGAGGCGAGGAGGGTGTTGTTTTGGTGGGTGAAGTGGGCGCGAAGTGTGGTGGCGATGGGGTTGGTGAGGGAGAGTGGAGGGATGTGGTGGAACATGGTGCATGCGTCGCGCTAGGCTCGGACCGAGCACTTGAGTGTGGGTGGGGAGGTGTTGCGAGACATGATGGATTCTTGGGCTAGTGGGTTTATGTGGGGGAGATGGTGTGAATGTGTGTTCTTGCCATATGGCCTTTGTACCTGGGATGTTCATGATTTTATGTAGGTGGCAGACGGTGAGTTGTGCCGCGTGGGCTTTGAGGGAGGGAAGGCCGTAGCCGAGGTAAGAGGTGGGGCGGTGGAGGGGTGCGGGAGAGGTCACGCACCGAGGAGACGGCGGAGCGGAGGGCTCAGCAGACTTTCCGTCCAGGATGTCCAGTCGGGAGTCGCTGAAGAGGCCGAGCTGGGGGGTGAAGTGCTTGGCGATGAGGAGACTGCGGATGACTCGTATTTTGCGGGACTGGGTTAGTAGATAAGTAGAAAGGGCAGTGATGAGGGAAGTGGTAGTGCGCTTTAGATCATGTCAATGTTTGGTGAAGGTGAGGGAGGTGTTGAGTTCGACTCCGAGGACTCGGTATGTGTCCGAGGGGCCAATGGATGGGATGGGGTGGAGCGTGAGTTGATGGTGATGAATTTTTTTTGTAGGCGGGATCCAACGAGGGTGCGGTTGGCGAGGGAGAGGGCGTTGCCTGAGCGCCGGAGGGCGCCGGTAATGCATCATTTTCGGACGTTGACAGTCATATCTGTGTAGGCGCTAAAGAGGAAGAGCTTTTGGAGTTGGATGGTCATGTTGGGGGGTGAGCCCGTTGCGAGGCTGAGGTCGTCGGCGAAGCCGTGGCCGGGGTAGGTAGCCGTGGGTTCTGTGGGGTCAGCGTTAGTAGCGGGGGCGCCCGGGCGGTATCCCCGGCTGCCCACTGTAAGCCAGCGGAGGAATGGTTAAATAAAGAGGGTGAAGGGGAAGGGGGAGAGGGTGTCTCCGTGGAGGGTGCCACGGTTGATGTCGATGGAGGGGATGGAGCCGTAGGGGGTGATGTAGTCGGTGGTGGATACGCCGTAGAGTTGTTCGCAAGTGTCTACAAAGGTGGAGGGCATACCGAGTTGGCGCATGTGTTTGAACATGGTGCGTTGGTCTGCGTCGTTGAAGGCGCCTTTAAAGTCCGCGTACATTACGTAGATGTATTTGTTGTGAATTTTGGCAACTTCCATCAAAATGATGGAGGAGAGATTGTCGTGGATGCTGCGTTGGTGGCGGAATCCATCATGTTGGTCGCTTAGGATGCCGTGGGTTTCTTCATATTTCGAGCATATGTCTTAGATAAGCGCGGTCCAGAGTTTGAGTAGGTTGTTCATGAGGGCGATGGGGCGGTAGCTGTCGAGTAGGGTCGGGTCACCTTTTTTATGTAGTAGGCAAGTGGTGATGTGGCACCATTCAGGGCGAGTATAGGCCTTGTGGGCGAGGAGGGAAAGGAGGGAGAAGAGGGCGGAGCGGCTCGCTAAGGGTAGGAATTCTATGATTTCGTTAGGGATGCCGTCTGGGCCGGTAGCCTTGCATGTGCCGAGCGAGTTAATCGTTTTATCGAATGTATCCCGGGTTATCATGTCGGCGAGTGTGAGAGTAGGGTCCCCGCGGGGCTCAATGACGAATTAGTCGGGGTTGTTCGGGTGTTCCCACGGGGCGATGGGAAGTTCGGGTGGGGTGGTGCGGGTGAGATCGGTGTCGAAGTGTGAGTGGACAGCCGCGAGGACTGCGGTGGGGGAGGTTCCGGTTGTCTTGTCAAGTCGAGTGATTTAATGTAGGGTCGAGGTGGTACGGTTGTGGGGAAGGAGGCCGCTCTTAATTTTCAATAGGCGGTGGGAGGATTTGAGGTTAGCGTCATAGGCCGTATTGGTGCGGGATTTTATTTTGATCAATTTATCCGTGGTGGCTGTGTGGAGGAGGTGGCGGATGCGTTCTTGACACATATGTTTGATGGTATCGAGGGTTATATAGTCGGTCGTGTGTAAGAGAGATTGGGCGAGGGGGAGGGGGCCGCGGTTGGTGCTGCAGCGGCGGAGTTTTTGAATGAGTTTGCGGGATGATTTAGAAAGCCAGGTGGGGTCCGGGGATGTGTTAGGGGGTCGACGTTTCTTCGGGGGGAGGAGGGGCCATATGGTGGCGGCGTGGTCCATGTGGTTGGAGAGGAGGGTAATGAATTGCGAGGCGAGAGTGTCCAATTCACGTCGGGGGAGGGAGAGGCTGTGTATGAGGGTGTGTTGAGAATTGTTGCATGGAGGGTGGCAGTCAGGTTGATGAGGGGGGGTGTGCTATGTTGGTATTCTTTTATGTGGTGTTGTGTGAGGGGGAGTTTGAAGGTACATTTGCGGGTGGTGTGTGGTGTGTGAGAGGGGACTTTGGGCGTTGGGGCACGAGCAATGAGGGTGAAGGGGGCTGGAATGAAGAGGTGGATGGCCGAGTGGTCGGTGAAGTGTGTAGGGGAGGGGAAGACCGAGACGGCGGTAGGGGAGGGGTGAGGGGGTGTGTAGAGCCAGTGGTCTAGGCAGCCACCGCTGCGGGGGAAGGTGGGAATGGGGGGTTGTAGGGGTAGGAGGTGGGAGATGAGTAGGGAGGTGAGGGCGGGGTGTCCAGTACCTTGGGTAGTGGTCGTTTGGATGTCTCCGCCCCATAGGACGCGATGAGATGGGTAGTCGTCTGCAAGTCGGAGGCCCCATGCTGCGATGTTTGTGTACATACGGGTCAGTTGGGGGGTGTAAATTTGGGACATGTAGACTTCGAGGAGGAGGTAAGGGGTGCCTGAGTGTGGGATGATGGATAGGACAGTGATGTGGGGGGCGAGGTGGGGTGGCGGGGGTAAGACAGTGGCGGAGTGGAATGAGGTCTTGCGGACCGCGAAGAGGACTCCTACGTTGGGTTGGGGAACATGTGAGAGATGTGGACGAGCATTTTTGAGGAGATATTGGGGTAGGGCGATACGCCAGCGGGATTTGTGGGTCGCGTGGTTGGTTTCGGTGAGGATGAGGACGTCAGGGTGGTGGGTGGTTGCGAGGTGCTCGACGTCCATGATGGACGTGTGGAGGCCGCGTGTGTTAAGGTTGATGAGGTGGAATGGTTGGGCGATGTGGTGGGTGAGGGTTGATGGGGGGAAGCGGGCGGGGGGAAAGTCGGCAGGTGGGTGTATGGTGGGGGCCGGGAAGGGGGTGGGGGGGAGGGTTGGGGGGGCAGAGGGTTGTGGGTGAGGGTGTGTCGGTGGAGGGGAATGGGGGGGGGTGGGAGGGAGGTGGGGGGGGGGGGGGGGGGGGGGGGGAGTGGGCTGGGGGGGGTGGAGGGCGGAAGTAGTTGGAAGCGCCCGATAGGGAGGGGAGTGGGACGGAAGGTTTGGTGCCAGAGAAGTGAGTGTAGGGAGTAGACGGTAGTACGCGGGTCGAAGGTAAGGGGGTTGTATGTTTGGTCGGGAGGAGATGTGAGGATAAAGTAAGCGTGGAGGAGGACGTGTGTTCCGCACGACCACGCGTGTGTCGCGTCGTTCTGGCGTGAGGGATTGAAGATGCGGAGGGTTCATGTGGGTGGTGGTGGAATGGCGTTCCAAGAGGCGAGGAGTGAGAGGGAGCGCGCGGGAAGGGTGTGTGGGGGAGGGTGGTGGAGGGACTTAATCAAGGTAGCCGAGGTGTGGGTGAGGTGGAGGAGACCAAAGTGGGAGTGTTGCCAGATGAGGACGAGTAGAGAGTGGCGGGGTGTGCCAGGGTGTGGGGGTGTGCCTCTGTTAGAGAGGTTAGTCCATTGGCTAGGGTATATATCATGGTTATGGAAGTTATCGACTTCGTTGTTGGTGATTATCGTGTATGAGTCACATGTGGTGGAGTGTAGTTTAGCGAGGGAGGTAGCAATGGAGTAGATGTTGGTTAGTTTTTGGTAGCGTCCCCATTGGAAGGAGAGTACTGCGGATGAGTTTAGATTGCCAATGGGTGGGGGGGAGGCCGTATTCAAGGTTTATTGCCTCGGGAGAATGTGTGGTACGCGTACCACGTTTGTGGTTCACGTACCACAAAAAATGGGCATCTTTGGAGCCTCCAAGCAGGCCGATGATTTAAGCAATGTTTGTAGAAATAGGTCCAAAACGTGCATAAGGTCCCAGTCAACTCATTTTTCAAGAAATACAGGTTACCGGCCGCGGCTATTCGCCATGATGACGATTTTGCCCCCATCTACCCCTCGCGGTAGCACCGCTCGGCACGTCCGGATAGGCCAAAGAGTCTCGGCTCGTAGAGGCCCTATAGAGGACCTAAGGCCCGGCTCGAGGCGCCATCAACGTGCCCGGAAGTATGGCTTAGTTACTGCGTCGGTAGGACCGAAGTTGTGGACCGTGCGGTGGGATGATGGTGCGGAAACTACAAAGCGGTCCTCTCAACTCCGGGCAGAGCTGCCCACTGCCGGGGAAGAACTTGCTAGCTCACCGCCTGCCGCGCGTGGCGATGACCACACTAACTGGAAATTAGTTCCTGCTCACCCTTCCAATGCCTTGTCAAAATTTTGTGTGGAGCTTCTGCCTGTCGACTCCGCTGTGCGACTCCGCGGCTCAACCTGTAGCGGGTACTTTTACCGCAACGACCCATATGCGACGGACATCATGCTACCTCCCCCTTTACCCCTGCTCGCATTAAAGGCATATCAAGTTGGTTTCCTAGCTCCTTGTTGGTAACGTGGAGGGCGAAGCCACCGGGTTTGGGCGGGGTTGAACATGCATCCCCTAACTTATCATGATTGTTTGCACCACCTATCCATAGGTAGCAACTATAAAACACCATGCTCATGAACATGCATGAATTCCAGCGTAATGCTACGCTATTGCAACGAAATGTCCCCATTAGCATAAGCATGATGCAGCAACGTGATGCCATAATGCAGTCGAGTGACATGCATGCCTCCCCATGGATCGCCACAAAGCCTAGCCTTACTCCCCTTAAAGAAGCTAAAGCAGTAGCAATGCGCTTTGTCAAACAAGTAGTTGTGTAGTTTGATGGTTTAAGTTGTGGGGTGGAAACGAGGCAGGATTGAGGGCCGAAGCGAGTTGGTTACAGTGTGTGAACGGATATCACGAAGGGAAGTGGGGGGGGGGGGTTGTGGGGGCGAGCCTCCGGGCCGTGTGGCCCATCCGTTGTGGAGTTAGGGACGTGGGTCGGCGATGTCGGCCGGTGGAGACTTGGAGGTGAGGCTAGAAGGGTCGGAGGGGTGCGGTTTTGCAGGGTCGGTGGTTACGTCGTCCGGGAAGTCCTCGAGCAGGTCCGCAAGGTCTGAGTCAGAGTCTGCTTGGGAGGGGGCGGGTAGAGGGAGGAGGGAGGGCTGTGGGGATAGTGTGGGGCTGAAGGCGGGGGTTGGGGCGGAAGTTGGGGTGGGGGGGAGAGAGGGGGGAAGGGCGTGTGGTGGTTGTGCGAGGGGATTGGCGGGAGGAGGGGGAGGGGGAGCTCTTCTTGTGGGGTAGGCGGGTGTGCTTGGTGATGCCGGCCGGGGGGGCGGACTTGAGGGCGGGGTCGGTTGGGGGCCGGTTGATGGGGGAGGAGTCCATAGGGTCGTGTGGTGGAAGGTTGGGGTTGTGCGGAAGGAGGGCGGGGGGATGTGGCGGTGGTGAGGGTGGGCGTGGACGAGGGGGGGGGGTGGGGTTGGGGAGGTGGATCAGTGTGCGGGGGGGGGGTTGGGGTCGGGTTGAGTGAGGGGGGTGGAGGAGGAGTCCATGGGTCCGGCGGAGTCTTCGTTGATAGTGGAGAGGGGGGTGTGGTGTGTTGGGGTGGGCCGGTGCCCGGGGGAGGGGGCGGGGGAGGTGGGAGTGGGGTTGTCGGCGGATGGGGTGGAGGAGGTGGAGCGGCGTTTTTTTGAGGGGCGGGGGGCGCGTTGGAGGGTAGCGGTAGGTTGGGTGTGGAAGGATGGGAGTTGGATGTCGGGGAGGGAGTCAAGGTCGAAGCGAGTGTCATCGTCGGCGTCCATAATCGAGGAGTCGAAGGTCTCGAGCTGCGACTTGTTGTAGATGTTGCCGTCCATGAGGTGGCGGGTGCAAAGGAGGAGGAGGGCAGGGGGGTTGCGGTAAAGGGTGTTGTGTTTTGAAATGTTGAGTGGTGGGGGGAGGGGGTGGTAGTGTAGATAGGGTCCGAGAGGCGGGCCGTACCAAATGTGCAGTAGTGGTGGGGGTTGATGTTAAGTGTGCAAGAGGTATGGGTGTGTGAGCCTCTGTGAACGAATGAGTGTTCGAGGGGGATGGTGGGAGTGCCGTTGGTGGATATGAGGATGCAGTACATTTCGGTGGCGAGTGAGATTTGGATGTTGGTGTCAATGGCGGGGGAGGGGGAGGGGTGTGAGCGTTAGTAGGAGCCGTCCGGAAATTTCTGTAGGGAGATGTGTTCATGTGTCGTGTGAGGTCAAAGGTGGAGTGGGGGAGGGGGTGTGAAGTTGTGTGAAGGAGTGTGTATTCGCGTGCAGTTTGGTGTAGGAGAGTGGAGAGCCAGTGCGTGGGTGGGATGAGGCCGTTTGCGTTAATGCAAGGTAGGGAGAGGGTTTGTCGTGATGGGATGAGGACCGTGGTGAGGCAAGTGACCGCCCAGGAGGTGCTTGGGACGTGACGAGTGACGGGGGGGAGGGGGGGTGTGATGGTGATTGTGTGAAGATGGGGGCAAGGGGTACATGGGTGTGAAGTGAATTATGGGAAGTGTGTAGGAATACATGTCATGACTGTGAATGAATGGGGTTATTGGGCAGGTGGAGGATATTTACTCAGTAGAGGAAGGGTCGTCCGTGATCGGCAACATGTGGGAGGGCGTCAGCAAAGTGGAGGAGGAAATGGGCCGATTTCGGAAGGTCCTCGACTTGGGAGGGCAGGGACGACGAGTGGGTGGTCCAAGCGGGGGCGAGCTCGACCGCGATGCGGTCTGTGAGGAGGTCATGTACAAGTGCGATAGTTTCTAGGCCATAGAGAGATATGTGAAGGGGGAGCTGAGTTTAACACGACGACCTGGGATTTCGGGGATCGTTACTGCTACGAGGAATTGAACTTTCTGCTGCGTCAAAGTGTTAGACATGTGTGTGATGGCTGTTGCGTGGGGCGGCGCCGGACCGGCCGATCGGAGTTCACGTTGCTGTGAAGTTAGTTGGTATAACATGTCCACCGCCGTGCAAGAGGTGGGGATGTCCAAACGAATCTCATGGAAGCCCGATGCGACTTCGACGGGGACGGGGGTGTTGTCGAAATGCGGGGGCATGGTCGGGTGGATAGTGCGAGCGGTGTTCGCTGTCCATCGCGTGTGGTGGGCGAGTTCCCGGCCGATTGTATTTTTTACTCGAGCGGGGAGGTCGTCGATCCGGTTAAGGCTTTCGAGAAGCTAATGGCGGGCTACTGAGCTGGTCGAGAGCGGCGAGTCCGAGGATCGAGTCAATTATGGAAGGAATGCGCCGTGTAACCAGAAGCTGGCAAGGTGTGGGGGGGGGAGGTGGATTACTAGCCTCTGAGTAGGTATGAGTCGACTGTGCGGGCCGAGAGGTCAGCGGCCCGTCCCATGTCAAGGGATGACTTGAGGGCGGCGAGGACCAGAGGCGTATGGAGTCCTCGGCCAGGGGAAGGTTCAAGTGCAGTGCCCAAGTATTGGGCGGGATGGGGTGGTTGGGGCACAGTGAGGAACGGAGCGAGCGGATGTCCCGCTAGACGGCGCCGGGGGTTGTATTGGTCCGCGGTGTGCGCATGCGCGGGCCGTTCCCCCAAAAGCACATGTCTGTACGTGGGCGGGAGTTTAGAGTTTGAGGACATATTTACCAAATTGGGTTGGTAGTGAGGTGTGGAGGTTTGTGGGTCAGTCGTGGGGTTGAGAGGTGGGGTCGTGGTGGGTTTCGTGTGTTGGCGGAACAAGACCAAGTCTGATAGGACATGGGTTTGCTAGATGTTGGCGGCGGACGTGAACGTCCGGACGCTCAGTGGGGCGCGATGTGGTGCGCCGGTACTTTGGAGGGGGGTTTTTTGTAAGCGATGGCGGATTGTGAGGGTCCACAGTACTGAGGTGGGTACGCATTTTGATTTCGAAGTGGGTGACGCGGGAGCTGTCGGGAGACAGAATTTGAATTTTGGAAAGCTGCGCCTTGCTGTGTGTACCGTCTGATGCCTCTACGGATCCACTGACATGGGTGAGCCGGGCTCGGTTGGGAAGAGGGGGACGGTGCATGTTGTTCAACGGGCCCTATGTCCACCAGTCTGTCGCTCATGGGGAGGCCAGACCCTGAGCGAAGACGGTCGGCGTTGCTCATTCGAGTTACCGACCCATCCATGTTTTTGGTTCAGTAGAACTTTAGTATTACTTTGGGATTTATCAATGTCTTTAGTGACGGTAGGATGGAAAAAATAGAGGGGGTGTGATAAATCCACTAGCGGTAACTGTGCGTGACGATGGTTTCCAAGAGACGGCCGGATGCGCACCGACCCCTTGGCATGATGCCCCGGGGTGTCTCAAAGCACCTTTTCCGTATCCTCCACCCAATGTGGTGCACACTAGCGGCCGAGGCAGAAACTACCAGGTGTACGAGTCCGCTGCGTAAACGGTTGATGCTATCGTGCACCATGTAATGAGGTGTTCACCCCCGACTTCCCCCCCCCCCCTCTCTCCAGCTTGGACATGTATGCACCACGTCCGCACAAGCAAGTGCGCTTGTGTGGGTGGCTAGGTCGTCGTGGCGTGGAGCAGATTAAAGCCTTCGTAGACTAAAGTAGAGTCGGCGGTAGAAATGCTGTTCGGTAGAGCAAGAAAAAAATATAAAAAGAAAGTATAAGAGTAAGTAGGGTGCAAAGTATTAAAGTTTTTGAAATAATTGATCGGCGTCGCCTTCGGGCGAGTGTCCAAATTGCACGCTGGAAGAGAATTCTGTTTCGCGTATCCTTCAAGTATCGTTCAATATAACCTATTGAACGGGATATGCACGGTTCAATAAGTAAGATACTATAACTTGCGGTGTGATGGTTACATGTACGCTAACAACTTATCTTGGGTGATGATTGGTGTTGAGGCAAGAGAAGTGATGGGGACTAGAGTTGTTAACTGTCTATAGGCTAGGCACTCTAGTCGATGTCCTCTACATAAGGACTTCTAGTGGAACATACATTAGCTCTCTTTAACTAATCTACATTAGGAATTACTTACAGCACGGTGCGGGGGAGGTTGCGTACTTATGAGACTGCGGATTGAAGCGCCATGCAAATCTGTCCTTCGAGGATGTCAAGTTGAGAGTCGCTGAAGAGGCCGAGTTGGAGAGTATGGTGCTGTCGATGAAAATCCCTCTCATGACTCGGATTCTGCGAGATTGGATTAGTAGGGAGGTCGAGAAGGCGTTGATGAGGACAATAATTGTGCGTCTGAGTTCATGCTAGTGCTTGGTGAACTGAAGAGCGGTGCTAAGTTCAATTCCGAAAACTCGGTAGGATTCCGAAGGGGGGATAGAGGGTATGGGGGGTCAGAGCCTTGGACAGAAACCTTATGGGTTTGGAGGCGAGATTCAACGAGTAAATGGTTGGCAAGAGAGAGTGCGTTGCCCTTACTCCATAGGGCCCTTGTGATGCAACATTTCTCGATATTTACGGTCATACCGGTTTACCAAATAAAGAGTGATTGTTTTTAATTGAATGGACATGTTGGTGGGGGAGTCCTTGGCGAGACTAAGGTCGTCAGCGAAGCCGTGGCCGGGATAGGCTACCGTAGATTCATTGGGGTCAGCTCCGGGGCGGTAGCCCCTCCTGTCTACGTGAGCCACTTGAGGAAGGGTTCTAGGAATAGAGTGGAGAGGAACGGGTAGAGTGTGTCACCATGTAGGGTGGCTGCCTCGGTTGATGTCAATGAAAGGAGTGGGGCCGTATGTGACTTTGTAATCAGTGATGGAGAAGCCAGACAGTTTTTCGCATGTGTCAGCGAAGGTGGGTGGCATGCACTCTTCCCATAAAGTCCGTTACTAGTGAAATAGGGCCTTTCGCGTAGGGCGGGTGTTTGTCATATAGGGTTTCTAGGGTTTTACTGTGCTTTAGCTCGTTGAAAAGGCGGACCGAAACATGTGTTGACGGTGAAGTAAAGGGGGAAGCGGGGCACAAATGGGGCCCATCACGGCTACGATATGCCGTATTAGGGTTTGTGGCCCAACCCCGTTTTCGGGCCATACCCTGATTCGGGCGCACTGGAATTCGGATTTTCCACACTTTGGCTCGTGAATAGTCCCGAAATCGGCGTCACAACATGCGGTTTTTATTATCCCAACATGTTGTCCACAAACATGGGAGCACGTGGGTGTGATGGCATGTGCCGTTAAAATGCTTGACGTCGGTGGGATTGGGGCCGGAAACCCACAGCTTGGGAGGCTTAAAAAAGCCTAACTTTGCCGTACGGTGTCCGATTCGAACAAACTAAATTGCAAATGAAAGCCCTCCCCCCCAAACAAATGTAAAATTTCTAAATAATTCACGCCTACCGGCCGAATTTCGCGTAAAATCCGCCGTCCGATGATGGCATCCAGGCCTTCGTACAACCAACTAAAGTTTTCAGGGTTTCAAAATCTGCCACATTCGCGCGGGGCTAGCAACCCCTGGACATGTGGTACCCGCACACCCGCTCCGCCAATACGCTCAACAATCAGCGCTCTATATTTCTTCTATTCACGTCGTTGCCCATTCATGCCCCATGATGGCATTGCGCCGTGTCATTTGCCGTTAGCCAAGTGAATCCCCGCGCTCGAGGAAGGTCACGACGGTGTCGCCGTAGCCCTCGCCCCTGCCAAGACCTCGGGGAACTGTGCGGGCAAAGTGTCCGAAGCAGCGGTTGCAATGTTGATGGATACGAAGCGCAGTGAGAGAGTGCCGGTGAGCCGCTAGACCCCTTAGACGTTCGCCGTAGGCCTCATACTTACTTAAGGCCGTTTCAAAAACGTCTCGAGCAAAATCCGATGTACCCATTGGCCCTCCCAATACTTTCGTCCCTTCCGTGGAGACATTTACTCCCCGCATGATGTGGCCGTTGGGTAAGTTATCGAAAGCATCACCGACACCCAAAGGGGAATACAAACAGCTTTTGCGGATGGTTACCGTGAGGCCGACACTAGCATACGCCTCCGGCATAGCGTCGCCAATAGCCACGAGAGACGCAGGGGGTCCCAGGAAGTAACCATCATCAAAATAACCGCAGACAACGAATTCGTTCGGGGCAATCGCAGCCAATTGTTTGTATACCCGGGAGGCAACTATTGCGAAGAACATGGC
The DNA here is from genome assembly GCA_026401115.1 of Tetraselmis chui. Lineage (NCBI taxonomy): Eukaryota > Viridiplantae > Chlorophyta > Chlorodendrophyceae > Chlorodendrales > Chlorodendraceae > Tetraselmis > Tetraselmis chui. The sequence continues at coordinate 239,191 of JAPMLY010000303.1, forward strand.
CCCGAGAACGCCTCAGGTGTTCTAGAAACAGCCTTAGAACCTGTAGCTTGTGTTTTCTGCTAACTAAACCAAACTATTACTAGCGATACGGATTATCTGATGTTATCTGTACCGTTTATCCAGCCTTATCGCACAAGCTCTTAGAACTATCTCCAGACGAAGTATGAAGAAGAGATACTGCTAGTAAGAAGTGGTACTGCCGTGATGACAATAAAAGAGTCACCGAATATCGCTAAGATACAGGTACCATTTCGAGGGAATAGATAATGTCAGATACTAGCACTTGGCTAAATGGGCTAGGATATGACACTCCCGATATTGTCCCGGAAATGTCGTGTGATTAGATTTTGCGGCTCCGCATAGGCACTTGCTTCTTGATGTTACGGTCACTAGTGCGCGTACAAATTCCAACGTTCCGGTTGTGGGCGCTCCGCTTCCACTCCTTGTCAGCCTGGCGATGGGGGCTCAACAAGCTAAGCTTGATGCTGACCTCCGCGCTTTGTCTTCCCTTTGCATGACTTCCATTCGGTCGTCTATTCATGACTTTGCATGACTATTACCCCTTTGCTGAACGTGAAATTCAAATTGAAATTGTTTACAACATTTACCGGGTGAAACCGGCTCTTGTCTACGGGCCCTCTCAACTATGCCATGCAGGGAGCTTAGAAGTTAGGGCTAGACCGTAAAGCGCCTAAATTCAACCTCTCCAAAGGGTGTTTGGGGTTTGTTGTAAGTAACTCCAAAGCACTTACTAGGTTCAAATATCTCAGTGATGTACCTCGTACACAATACAACCAGTAGACTAGCTACCACTCGTGGTTAGTATTGTTCCCTTCCCTCCGTCTTACAACGAGCGCATCGCGCTCCTACTCTACTCGATTAGTTACAACCACCAGTCCATATGTCATGCTGGTGGCACTCATTGTAACCACACTATTATCTTGCTTCCTCTATTGGAACCATGCACCGTGTTCAAAAGGTTATGGGCTCCTCCACCTACACGTAGAAAGGTTACACGCACAATTTTTTTCGGCCTTACATCGCGCCGCCGCCGAACGTTTTTTTTTCCCTCCGCACTCCAGTACTTTGTACAATACTTCTCGCTACCCACCCCGCTACCACTCTCCATGATCGACAGCGTCGGTCGACCCACTTGATAGCTCACGCCCACTGAACGCACTCGCTTAGTGGGTACATGTTGCACATATGTCCATACACGGGAGGGGGGCGGATCTCGTTGGGCGAACACCTCATACACAAGGTGCACGTCAACCGTCAGCGGCACTCGACACCAACCAGTGGTCTCCCCGACGGTCCTTTGTGCCCCACTTTACGTGGAGGATACGGCAAGGGCGTGTGAGACACCCCGGCATCAGGCCGAGGGGTCGGCGGGCTCCAGGCCGTCTCACAAAACCCACCGTTCGGCACAACCCGTTGGTGCATTTTTCCATTGTCCCGGTACTCCCATGGCTCCAAAGAAAGGCGCTACCCCACCCGCGCGCAATGGTCGTGGCGACCGTGGTCATGGCGTGGACATGTATCGCTCCCCCCGCCCTGCTGCGTCGGAGGCAACTTCAGACACAACCACGAAGCAGGCCATGATGGGCACCATTATGGAGCATCTATTTGCCTTCCACACCTGCCTCGCCTCCTTTGAGGCACAACCTCCTACTCCTTCTCCTGCTCATGCCCCAGTCCCACCTGCTGGCGCTTTTTTACACCCCCCCCCCCCCCCCCCCCCCCCCCCCCCCGGGGGGGGAGTGTGTCGTGCGTCAGGCGCGTGAGGGTAGTAGCTGCCAGTCAGGGGCGTGTGTGGGTACGGTAAGTGGAGGTGCGGCGTGTGGTCGTGCGAGACTTGATGCGGTAGACGAGAAGGAGATGGTGCAACCATTGGACAATATGCAAGTGGAGTTGTGTTAGGATGCGTGTGGTGTCGAGTCGTGTTTTCTAGACGAGTTTTTCAGGAGGGCCATTGCGGGGGGTGAGAAGAGAGGTGAGACTGGCTATCGTGGAAGTGTGAGGTGTACCTGGGTAGCTCATGACTATTGGAAGAATGTCAACCTCGGTACCCGGCCAGTGTTGTCGAATGGCAGTACCGAGGGGGGTGTATTTATCGCGATAAGCTGTGCGGTGTGGGAGAGGTTGTGGTATGTGCAACACTTCCATTCCCCTATCTGAATCTTTTGAATTGAGGAGTAACGTCGACGGCCGTTCGAATGTCCGACGAATCTAGGTTCAAGGAGCCGGATAAAGTCGGGTTTATGTGCAAGGGGTCGCAGTATTGAGGGGAGTTTGTTTTCGGGTAGGATGACAGGGCATGAGGTGAGGGATTCGGGCGAGAGGCCTTCGTTAGCAACAACTAGACGGGTGGGCATGTGGGTGTGGTGCCCCTTTGCTCTTGAGGATGGGGGTAGGTTGGCTCATATGACGGTTGAGCTTGCTGGTCGCTTGGCAATTTTGGTGACAATTCGACTGTTCCCAAGCATGGGTGCGGTGGACTCTCGCTCTTTACGGTCTTAAAGTTATGCCCGCATGATGCGGTTTGTACGGCGGTCTACATTTGTTCCCTTCCGTCGACTTCTTGGGGATGTCCGTCGTGAGTTCATTCAACGCCTTTTGTGGTTCTTCGTGGAATATTGGGTTCCTATCTTCGTGATGCCTTGCAAGAGGGTGGTGCGGCTGCTGTTGCCCGCCTCCCTGCTCCAAGGCCTTAGGCTTATGTGCCTCTTTTCTTGTCTTTCAACTTCTTTAATGATGGATTCCACTGCTTTCTTTGTAATAAATATCAGGCAGTTTCTTGCAATTAAAACATTTTTGTTCGGACTACAACGGCACGTATATTCCTGTATTTAGGTTGATGCTCGTCAGACCTATCGGCGTTAAGTCGCCACCCTTACGGGACAAGACGATGTGAGCAGGACACCGAGTCTCATCCCTACCTGATTTCACTACATAACCGCGGCGATAGTCCGTTAAGGCCGTTCAAGGGGAGGACACCAGGATAACTTCCCCGCGATGGACGTGACTGGGGTTATTAGTGCAGGTGTCACCGACACTGACGCCTCGAACTGCAACACCGCCGCCGACGATCGACCCGGTGAGCAGCCCCGGTGCCCTCCCCCTGAATATGTCCCTCGTCAGGAGTTTGTTTGCCAATACTCATTGCTATCGTAGCAGCTGACATGACTCGTTTGCTCACGGTGTCAGAGATGCTGGGCGCTACCGTCAAGGATGATACTACGGCGCCAACTACAGAAGCAGCCGACGCGACAGGAACCACGGCGCCGCCACAAAACACTGGCAGCAGCGAGGTCGACGAGGTGACCCACAGTTCAGCGTCTAGCATTGTATGACGGCCACATATCGCTAATCCGACGTCTGAAAGGTGGCTCGTAGGTATCGTAGCGCACACGCACCTTCGACTATCGCCGCTCCTGTCAGCCTTCGTGTTCCTCTCCTTCTTTCCACCTGACTGATATTTGCGATTATTTTATCCGCATATATTTCTTTAATCTGAAATTATGTATCTGTAGTTGTCGTTTGTATTCGAAACGTCCGGCTGTAGACTTCTAATTTTACCTGGTTTGCGGTTTTTTATGCGCGCTGACAGGCGATAAAAAGTGAGGAACAGAAAGCGCCGGTGGGAACTGGCAACCCCTACAAGAAGCGGAAAGTGGCGGTGTACATGGCGTATGTGGGGGAAGGATACAGAGTACGCAACCCCTCATCGCCTTCATCCTTCCCTTCGCTAACTCCCTGAATCGTCCCCGTTTTCATTTTTGCGCTGCTCTTTTCCTTCCACAGCGGTAGAGGTGGATGAAACTGTACATAATGTATTCAGCATTTTTCTTACCGACTCGAATTACCGGACACTCCTCCGAAAATCATAGTGGCAGAACTTCGGTATTATGCGAGTCGACGTTTCACGACCGGTACTGCACCCACTCTCAGGGGATGCAACACAACCCGGGCTCGAAGACAATCGAGGGGGAGCTAATGCATGCTATGGTGAAGGCGGGTGCTGTTTCGGAGGACAACTCGGACGCTTTTGAGAAGGTCCGTCACCCGCAGTCTGTACTCGCTCAAAAGAAAACATCCACAGCTTTTTCAGACTCGTGCGCGTCTTACAGAGTCTGTTTCGTCCCTCTGATTGGTGCCTTTCTCCGCATACCTTGTGGACACAGGTGAACTGGAAGCGAGCAGCTCGCACTGACAAAGGGGTGAGTGCCGTCGGGAACGTGGTATCCTTACGAATGACTCTGCACCCACCTTGCATGGTGGAACGCATCAACGAGCAGCTACCGGAGCAGGTTCGCGGCCCCGTCGACTGCAGGGACTGCAGCTCACACCCAGCCACCCAACACTCCAGTGCGTTACAATATAACCGCGCGCACCCCCTGATCCGTACGACTTCCTGTCGCTGGTTTGGTACATAATACATACCCGACTCTATCTGAAGTACCTGTAAAACCCCGTGCCGACCATATGCCAACTTTACCCCTATAGTATTCTGAGAGCGTGCGTCTTTTCTTCGAGCTTTCTACGCAATGGTGCTTCGCACTGCGGCGCCAATTTAACTTTCTGTCTCGAATTTTAATAGGCAATATCAATAGGCGCTAGGATTGATAGTCGCTTGCTGGACTGAAATTTTTGAGTATCACTTCACATATGTTCATCGAGGTGGGGTGACTTTAATGCGTCTTCCATTTTTCGATTTAATTGTATTATTCCATTCGAAATATCTCTACTTGCTTTACGTATCCCTCCTGCCCAGATACGGATTCTTGGCTTCAAGCGGACGACCGGCGGCTTCGATGCCCGGATGGCGTGCGACCGCCGACGTTACGAGTACATCCTCCCTGTTTGGGCTTTTGACCCTCAAGCTTGCAATGGGCGCGACTACTACTTGAAGCAAGAGGTGCGCCTCCCCCGACCCCACGACCCAGACAAACAAGACAAACCCGCAAGCACCCGCCCCATTTCCCCATCCGGTCCCTCGCTAGGCTTTACACAGACGAATCCGTCTTCGTGAAGGTGATATTGTTATTCAGGAGGTTGTGGGGCTGATGCAGCGAGTGAAACTGCGGCAGGCGCGACCGCGCGAGAGCGCCGGCACGGCGACGCAGACGGAGGCCGTCACAGGTGCGGTGGACGTTGCGGACGAGGTCATTGAGCCTGCAAGCACCGACTGTAACGCAGCTGTCGGAGCAGGCACGTCATGGGGCGGTCAGAATGGGGATGAAAAGCACGCCGAGGCGGAGACGGTGGTGAACGCGAGTCAAGGGAAGCGCGAAGATAGCTTGGCAGCGGCACAAGAGGCGAGTGGTCAGCGCAATTCTACGGAGTGTCAATCTGTTAGTCGCCTTTTGTTAATAAGCGCGAGTTGGGGGGCGATGTGTCGACGTTACGTTTTACGTTGTAGCAGCTCTGCTGAATACTTCCGAATTTGCGGCGCGTAGGCGGCTATGCCCTCGAACTACATCGGCCCGGGCCAGAGCTCGTTTGCCATGGGCCCGGAGGAGCTGAAGCGACTCAACCTTTTTCTCGGGAAATTCATCGGAACGCACAATTTTCACAACTTCACAGTTCAGGTGCGCTCCCACCACGAGTTGTCGTCCAGAGAAGCCGCTGTGTGAGCACCGCCGGACGCGACTAAGTGCGTTCACTACCAACCTGACAGTAATAGCTGACGACCAGAACGGCTGTCCCACGACCCGTCTCGTGCGCAGGTGTCTCCCCACCAAGCTGCCTCGAAGCGGCACATCGTCAGCTTCCAAGCCGACCTTATTGAGACCCAGGGGCTGAAGTATGTGAGGATTGTAGTTTTGGGGCAGAGCTTTATGATGCACCAAATTCGGAAAATGGTGAGAGCAAGAGACACGGGGCTCATCTCATTTAAAATTTGGAGGGGGGGTACATTCAAGGGTCGACAGTCGTTGTCGCGCTTTTGTCGGTCGTCGCCTCCGTATCGCAACAGGGCTTTTAAACTCGGTCTGATGAACAGGCGGCTTTCTTACTTGCTGTGCCCCTTACAGATCGGCATGGTGGTGGCCGTCATGCGCGGAATAGCGCCGGACGAGTGCATGGAGCTGGCGCTCACTCACCGGGACTGCATCACGCCGATGGCGCCTGCGTTGGGCCTATTTCTGGTGCGAGCGTTAGTAGGGTTTCAGGACATACTGTTAATACCCTAATACATGAAGGGCCCATATAACTCCGTATCGTTTTCCTGTGCCATTTCCACCTTCACATGAATGCCTTGCGTCGAGGACGGAAGAGGCGCTGCGCTGAAATCTAGACGGGCGTGTGCTTTTACTGTATTCCAGTTGGAGTGTATGTACAAGTCGTACAACGAGCGATGGGCGGGCGAGGAGGGCCGAGAGGCGCTGGGGACGGAGGAATACAGCGACGCGATCGAGGACTTCAAGCAAACACACATCTACCCACACGTCGTCAGCAAGGACCGCGAGGAGGCTGTGAACGAAAATTGGCTGAGAAGCCTAAACGAGGCGAACTACAAATTCAGTACGTGGAAGGACAAACCGGAGGAGAGTAAAAAGTGAGTTTATCAAGCTGCGCAGGGTTTTGTTAGGTTTTCATCAGGACCTGCTCGACTGCACACGTCTCATCTGCGTTGTCTAGCCGTTGATGCCCCGCACGCTGATGCTGCTGGCAGGCCAACGTGCCCCATTGGGCGCCGAGCGCCGCCGGCGGTTGGCGCTGCGGCAGCGGCTATAGTTGGCTCTTACGAGACGTACGGGATGGTGTCGTGTGTCGGTGCAGGACAAAGCCGCCACCGTCGACGACTGGCAACAGGGGAGGGCGCGGAGGGTACAAAGGGAAGCGACCGCGTTACAACGACCGAAACTGAGCCGAACCCAATGCGCTCGTCGACGGACGCCCCCCATCGTTCAGACAGCCCCGTTGACAACAACACTGCCGGTAGTCGAGGGTGAGGACTTCGAACCTGTGTATTCGGCGGGCGGCACCGGACTGCAACGGTGGGACAGACTTTCTGTCTTTGTAATCAACTCAATTTGTAGACGAGCATTTATTTGTTTTGGTTGCATCTTATTTGGTAACTAATTCAGCAAATGAACTGGAGCACGGTTTCCTCTGCCACCCTTCGCATTACAACTCGGCTCGCCCCGGTGTCATGCACTCATTCACAGCGAAGGGGCTACGTCAGTGAGAGTGGCGTCATCGCGGAGAGGGCACCCAACTGCTGCTGCCCCCTCCCACACCGTGCCACTGCCAAGATTCCTCTCGTCTAACCGAAACCCGTGCCCTTGGCGGCTCAGCTACTACTACGCCGAGCCCTCGATGTACATGGTGTGCTGAATGTGGCCTGTGTGGTTGGGGTCCGTCGCTTTCTTGACCCGATAGGAAATGGTCTTGCAAATCTGACCTGCGGGGCGCGTGGCGACAGGGGCATGCACATAAACACACAAGGGAGGGAGGGGTGTATACAGCATGCAGAAATGGTGAGTAGTTAAAGATAAGGAAGGGGGAGGATGAGTGAAAAAGCACGGGAAGGAAATTAATCACGAGGAAAGCGGTGGTGGGGAGGATAAGGCGTGTCAAAACAGAGCTGGTGAGAAGAGGGGGAGTTAAGGGTGTCATAAGGTAAATAAGAAATGAGGGTAAGCGAGGAAGATGAGGGGAAGATGGTAAGCGGGGAAGATGAGGGGATGGGAAAATAGAAAGGCGACAACGAGTGAGAGAGGTTAGCAAGGATGTGGAACGAGAGGGAGAGGGACAGAGAAAGGAAGAGGAGGGGTGAGAGGGGCATTGGGCTCACCGTTGGTGGCACCGCTGGATCCCTGCTTGTATACCTTGCACAGCAGCGGAAACCTGACCTTTCCAAACTCCTGCGAGGTCGTCCAATCACAAAGGTGATACCACGTCAGCTGCCACCCTCCCTAATCCAAATCTTGCTCAACCCCTGACACCCCCGCTACTAATCAATGGCGGGCCACAGCCGAGCGAGCGACCACACAGCCGCGGCCGTTACCTGGATCTCCATGCCCATGTTGAGCAGGGTGCGCTCACCCTTGGGGGAGGTTTTCAGCTGACACTTCCAGAAGCCAGAGTAGGTTCCAAAGTTCTCCGACTCAAAATAAACCGCATCGTTCAGCTCGATCTGCCCGTGGGAGGGATGTCAGTGGACAGTAATAGATATCGCGACACGAGGGGCAGGCACTGGGAATGGAGAGGAGCGCATGGAGAAAGGATGTCGACATCGGAATGTGAAACTTAAGGGTGTGCTGATACTTTTGAAGATGGGTGACTGGGACTGTCGCGCACGCGCATATATACATGTGTATGTGCGTGTGTACGTGCGTATGTGTGTATGCGTGTGTTTGTATGTGTGTATGTGCGTGTTTGTGTGCTTGAATGTGTGTGCGTGTGTGTGTTTCATGTTGGAAGAGGGATCGGGATGGAATGAGGGGATGGCTTGTCTTACCGGGGCCCTCGCGCTGTCTGCGGCCCGCGCATCAAACGTGATCACATTCTGCCTGCGAAGTGTGCAATGCATGCCAGCCACCCCTATCAGTCACCCCGAGACCCCGTCAACCCCCCCCCCCCCCCCCCCCCCCTCTCCCTCCACCTTCTTCCAATTAGCTGCCTTCTCCCCTGGACCCATCTCTCCCTTGCAAAGAAACCCCACCTACCCAATATGATGACAGCACTGCCCACGGCAACGCAAATGCGGGGTACACTGAAGAAATGGCTGGTCAATGGTGCTGCTCGTTCGGGTGTGGGCAGCTACTCACTCCAATCGTAGCGCAGGTTTGACCTTCATGGTAATCCGATACTCAGCGTTCTCGAACAGCTTCAGCGTTTCCCGTACTTGAAAGCGCTCCCCTACCAGTTCACAACACAGCATAAGAATCACACTCCATACACTTCGCGCTCCTCTCTCCCCACCACCTTCCAATCGAGCCACAATCGAGCCAAGCAGAGGGCATACCGTCGAGTTTGTAGCTGACCGGGACTCCAGTGGCTGTGCTGACAATGCACACCTCAAAGCTGTTGTGCCAAGGCAAAAGAAACACCGGAATTATGTAAATGTGATCACTCATTATGCAGCTGGTGGCGGAGAATGGGAGAGTGTGCAGTGCAGATGTGGACGTCATCCTTTCAACAACGCTACCCTAATCCGTAGCTTTGTGAAAATCTCGACACCGGGGAAAGGTGGGAGGATAGTCGGTATGCAGTACAGGTGTGTGGGCGTCGTGAGTGAGCGAGTGCGCACTTGAGATTTTGCACATCCGCTGGGCGGTCCTCTGGGGCTGAGCTGTCACTGGTCCTCGATATCCGCCCCACCCCCAACGACGTCCTCCCAACCTGTCCTGCCATGCTGTTGCGCTGTAGCTCCCGGATACGAGACTCCGGGTTCTTCGACACGCGCGTCAGGCTGATGGACCTGTGCTCCAGCCGAGCCAGCTGCTCCTTCCCCGCGGGAGGCGGCCCCGGCAAGTTGTTCACCCTCTGCTCACCGTAATGATTGGCCATGGATGCGGCTGGCATGGAGCTTCGGCTCAGATTGGCGCGAGCCATGCCCGGCGTGGCTGACACTCTACCCAGACCCGGGGGCTGTGCTGGTCGTGGGCCATCCATGCTGGCCCTGATACCCGTAGTTCTATACTTACTGAGGTCCACGTCGTTGTTAGCCATCACTGCTCACTCACAATTCGCCACCTGTAGTAAACAACCAACCAGGCAACCGACCAACACACACACACATACACACACGCACACACACACACAAACATCCTTAGCCAGCATTCACCCTCAAACCTACCCCCCACGTCATCCCATCCTTCTCAATCACCTCCAGCTACACCCCTGCCGCACGCTACGGCCCTCGCGCTGGCCCCGTGGCGCAGGCTTTCAATGCAACATTAATTTCTAAACAACATTTTCATAACGTTTGTAAGCAATCGATCAATTCGGCGGAAGTCGTTACAAGGACGATGGCCAAAGGGGACTACACGCCGGCGGCGTGCCTAGCGATATGTCTCCTTGGCGATTCATATTAGCCGTCTGCAGCTACCGGTGCAGATAAAGTTTTATATTCGGGTACGTCGGGTGGCATTGAGGGCCGTCGCCCCTTTTGCCAGCTGGATGCGTGGGAGGGTGTGACGGATGGTGTGCGGCGCCACGTAGGATGGTCGGACTAAAACGGAGCCGTCACAACGATACCGCAGTGCACGCCGCGAAAAGGTGCAGCTCTCACAATACGGCCTAAACACTACCTTTTGTGCTGAAAAAAATGAACCGTCGCGCAGCTCGTAGGGAGGCGGGGGCTGAAGGTGATGCTACTGTAAACGCGGATATCATGAAACCCTTTTCAGCGCTACATAGCAGTAGTATGTGTACCCATAACAGTTTTTCAGCTTTCGCCGCAGTAGCGAGGGATGCTGAGATACACGGCCACGCACGAGGTCGACAGCCTGTGCGCCTTGACACAGCGCACCTGGTCTTTTCGTAGTCCAAAAAATGAGAGGGATGCAGAAAGAGGCGACTGTGGTGTAACTGCCTGCGGGTGTGTTATACTGATGTCAAGCACTGCGCAGGAATAAGCGCCCTCGGGCAAGGACATGATTATCATCTATCGCTACTTAATTACAGACTTGTAGGTACCTGTATTTAAAACGAAATTTCCTTAAATTAAGAAGAACTGATGGGTACCTGTTAACCTGTAAGTAATGAAATGTTTACAAGAAAAGGCAGTGAAAACCACCAAGCAAAAATAAAGGAGCAAGGAGGAAAAAACCCCACGGGCCTAAGCCCGAGGAACACGAAGGCATGCCACAGCATCAGCACTGCCCTCACGCAAAGCGTCGAGAAGATAGGAACCCAAAGTACCATGAAGAACAACATAAAGACGTTGCATGAATTCTCGCGGCACATCCCCCAAAAACGTCGGAAAGGAAACTTAAGTAGAACGACGAACGAAATGTTGCATGCGGACACAACTGTGAGAACGCAATGAACGAGAGTGTGCTCCACCCATGCTAGGGAAGCGGCGAACTGCCACCAAAATAGCTAGGCGATCAACCAATTGAGCCGCCATAGGCGCCAACCGGGCCCCTCTCCTCTTGAGCGAAGGAATAGTAGTCATAGACCGACTGCACCGAAGGTGCGCCAAGCAAACCGAAGTGCGGAGGTCCGCATCGAGTTTGCCGTGCTGAGCTCCCAATGCAAGACTGCCAAGGAGTGGGAGACGAGCACTATATATATGAGGAACATTGGCGTTCCTGCGAGCATTTGTGACTGTCATAGCAACAACAAAATGACGGTATGGAGCCCTTAAGTCTAACCAAACCACATCCCCATGTCGATCTCGAGAAGCTCCCGACCGAATACGGCGAATTTCCAACCGCAAATCCCGCCCCTTAGTGGCCCCCGCTTCAAGCATGAACTCTTCAAGCACGTGGACGACCCGATATGGGTGCCCAATTCTGCATAATATGCAATGTTAATTCCCGTTTGAAAAATGAAAGGAACAGATGGGGACAAATTAATATTTACTTGAATATCTGGTCCTTCAATTTTAATATCAAAAAGAATTTATTCGTGAATACGCGCGCTCCTCAGTAGTGCTTTTGAAATATTGAATACATGAGCCATAGTTTCACCGCCCAATCCCCTATCTCGCTGTTCTTGTTTTTTTTATGGTGTAAGAATATTTCTTACATTGATTTATTTCGTTGTCCTCGTGTCGGACCCTTCTCGGCGAGTTCATTTCCCTCCTTGCTTACAGCGGTGATGGCCCCACGTCTACCGACTCTAATTTGTGGCACCAACGACTTGGTCACCCCGACTCTCGCCATCAGGAGCGCGGACTTTACCGGAGCTAAGTACGACAATCATGTTCCCCTATTGTCATGTGAGCCGTGCATTCTAGCCAAACTGCACCATGCCCCTATCAACACTCAAACCGACACTAAGGCGACAGCTTGCTTTAATAAGGCATTCAATTTTGATATCTTCGGCCGATTCAAGGAGACCGGGCCGGGGGGAGCCAAATACATTCTTGGTGTAATTGATCACTCTTCCAACTACATTTGGATCCTTGAATTCCCATCCAAGAAAGCAGGTGTCTCCACTATTTCTTCCGTCCTCATAGACATACGGAACTTGCACTCTCGCATGCACCATACTCGTGCTTTCCGGCCCACCATCAAGTTCGATTGTGATCCGAACTACCTTGATGTTGCTTGCCGCACCGTGGTATCTTCGTTGGGATACACTGCCCAATTTACGGCCCCGTACACTCACAACCAACCCGCCAAGATGGAACGCCAATGGGCCACCCTCGCGGACTCCGCCACCGCCATGCTCCAGCATACCAGCTGCCCCACAAAGTATTGGGGACTTGCTATGCGCATGGTTGTTTACTTGCGCAACCGTCTCCCCTTGCCCGCTGCCTCCGGCGGTATTGGCGGCGTTCCTTACACCCTTCTCCACGGTGTCCCCACCGACCGGGTGGATCTTTGGTTGCACGGTCTACCCCCGCATGGAAGAACGCTACATGGATATACCTTCTCCTAAAGCGCTCCCATGCATGTTCATTGGATACTGCGACGATGGCCCCGGCTACTGGATCCCCAACCTTACCACATGCAAACTCGTTCGGACCATCCATGTCGCAACTTTCGTTGAATCCCAACCTGCCCATGCACCGCGAGCACCATCCGTCGCTCTTGGCACTTCTCAAGCCTCTCCGTCCAATATGCTCGAGCATGGGGGGGGGGGGGGGGGGGGGGGGGGGCGATAGTGCCAGTCTCTCCTCCATGGACACAACACACTTCGCAGTCCCTACCAACAACCCCTTCGTAGTTTTGTAAGACACTGCCGAGGACGACAACGGCTCACATACTCAACCAGCTGAAACTGACCACGTTGACCGTGAGTCTTCATCATGCTTCGCGGCAGCTGCCCGTGTCCAACGCACTAACATGGCTGCCGGAGTATACACGCAGAATAAGCCTCCGCGACCACCTCGCACACAAGCGCAAGCTGCAAGGCCAGGCGGACAACTTGCCCAAAGCGAGGAACCCACGACGTACCCGCATGCGGCGCACATTCCCGTGCCGATTGACATTAAGCATGCCCTAAGCGAAAAATATGCTGAAGCATGGCGAAAGGCCAGCCGCTTAGAGCATGCGTCCCTCCACACTAAGGGTACCTTCCTTTTGGAGAATCTGCCACTCGGGCGCAACGCCATAGGCAACAAGTGGGTCTTCAAGGTCAAAGCCAAACCGGATGGCTCAGTCGACCGCTTCAAGGCGCGAATGGTTGCTTAGGGGTTCAGTCAACGAGCATGGGTCGACTACTATGAGACGTTCTCTATAGTCATCAAGCTAAGCACACTGCGCACGGTGGTGGCCATCATTGCCAAACGGAACATGCACATGCACTCGGCAAACATCGAAACTGCGTTTCTCAACGCAGACCTCCAAGAGGAGATTTACATGCGCCAACTTAGGGGGCAGAGGATGGAACGCCTCGAGTCATGCGCCTACTCAAAAGCATCTATGGACTGAAACAAGCCTCGCGCGAATGGTACAAGCTTTTCCATCAAACTCTCTCCTCCCTCGGACTCAAGCGAGCGACGTTTGACACTTTTTATCTACACGATGAGCCACCCAATGCATGGGATATGCAATGTGTTGGTATATGTGGACGACATTCTCATCGTCTCGGACTCACTAAAGTGGATTGAATCGGCCAAGCGGGCCATTCGGGACAAATTCCGCATGACGGACTTTGGTGAGGCCAAGTTCATCCTTGGGATGGACATTGTTAGGAACAGAGAAGCATGGACCATCAGTCTCTCCCATGAGCAATACACGAAAGAGATCCTCGAGAAGTTCGGCATGTTGGACAATACGCCTCGAAGGTGCCCATGCCACCTACACACTATCGAGACGGAGAAGTTGCATCCGATCAAGACAAGGTGGCCTTGACGCAATCGGAACACGAGACCTTCCTTGCTATCCTCGGATCCGTGAACTTCATGTGCATGTGTACTAGGCATGATATTCATTTGCGATCACCGTCATCAGCAGGCGCCAAACCGCTCCGACGCAATTGCAAATGAAGCAACTCAAGCGTTTGCTACGCTACCTGAACGGGACGAGACCCATGGGCATCACATATGGCCGACCATCACAAGACAATGCGGACGACATCAAAGTGTTCTCAGATTCAGACTTGGCATCTGACACGACCACCAGGCGATGGTAGTCTCGAGAGGTGGTCATGCTTAACGGAGGAGCAGTTAGCCGGACCTTCAAGCAGCAAAAAGTGATGGCCTTACCCACCACACAGGCATAGTATGTCGTTGTCAATCGCGCAGGACAAAGCGCGGTGCACTTTCGACAATTGATGCAAGATGTCCACCAACGCCAATACGGTGCTACGACAGTCTATGAGGACAACGAGGGAGCAGTCAAGCTTGATAACAGCCCCATGGTCTCGAATAAGACAAACCACATCGATATCAAGCACAACTACATTCGGGAACTTGTGGATACAAAGATTGCCGCGGTCGTATCAGTGGGCACAACAGACTTGCTACCAGATGGCCTAACGAAGGCGCTACTAGAACCGAAGTACACGATGACCTTTAGGCGCTGCATGGGAGCGACGCCAAGTGGAGACTAGTTTGCTTGCATTACCGCCAATGATCTAGAGGGGCTATTTTAGTACATCATTACCACAATACATGTACGTTCACAATTGTGAACATTATCTGTGAATACGTATGTGTAGTTGACCTAGTACAAATAAACACGATGCAAGCAACAATGTGCAATGCTGATTTTTAGTTCTCCTGTAACCATCACATAGTCATGCTGCACACACACATGTCAACGCACCTCTAGCGTCTCACGGGCACCTCCGATAAGAGTCCTCGTGTCTAGCTAAAAGGAGTGGTGCTTCTTGTTGTCACTACGTGCCTTTTGCAAACGCAAGACGAAATGCAGGACGAGATGAAATTCCGCTAACCTGTACAAAAACGTACTAAAACCGTTAAATTTCATCCCCTCCCACGCTGTCAAAATACATGTATTTCGCACCTGTAGGACGAGATTTGGATATAGGACGGGATTATAACCCTCACGGGTACATGCCAGAGCAAGTCGCGCACGAGTGATGGCGGCCGGAGAAGGGCAGCTTTGGTTCTTCGATACAACACGTCGCAGGAACTTGAGCCCGAGTTTCGTATGATATCTGATTACAAGGGAATCGCGCGGGACAGGCACGGTCTGCATCAGTTTTAAGCCTAAACCGACAACAACGACGGAATCACGCGCTTCCCCGCTAGGCGGATTCGCCGCCACCTGGCGTGCACATGTTAGTGCACGGGTTGCCCCGCCGACACCCTCTACTCCTTCTACCTCCGCCACATCTACGGTTGCTTGAGACTTCGGGGTTGGGGGATTGTTGGAGTCACTCACGATGCTCGCATGGGAGGCTCGGGGATTGCTCTTCGGGGTGGTGGTCTCTCTACCCCCGCCATTGCTCTCGCTTCGCTCTTCACTTTCCACCTTCAAGCTGCGTCCACCGCCTAAAATACGCCTCACTACGTTCCCAAGCATGCCGAGCATCCCAAAATTAGGCGAGTCTACCATTGTGCTAGGTTTGGTTTTCGACACCCAAGTGACAGCACGCGCGATGACCTCTAACAGGAAACTTGAGCGAGCATCTTGCGGGAGGTTCCAACGGAAGGTTCAGGAAGTTGAGACATAATATACTAGTTTCTGTCCTACGCCCGTAGGACCAGATAGCCGATTTTGGCCGATTTCATCCTATCCTGCGACTCAAGCATAGGACGGAATGGTACGGACGGGAAAGTAAAAGTACGTAGGCCGAAATTGCTTTTGTACGTTTTTGTACAGGTTAGCGATTTATCTCGTCCTACGTCTCGTCCTGCGTTTGCGAAAGGAGCCTTTTCTTGTAAGAATATTTTTCACTAGTGCGCTTCTTGAAAATCGATGGTTCTATCCGTACTCGTACCTGTACGTGGTTGCAATAAAAAAACATCCCTCGTCACCCGCGCCACCTGTCACTGCCACACACCGACTCGCTTAATTAAGTACGGTGATGTGTGACCGCGCCGCGCCCAACACAGGAATAATGTACCGCAGGATCCGTCCAACCAGCGGATGCTTCGTACCTGTAAGGCAATTAAATTCTGTACCTGTATACAGGTACCTGTACCAAAGTCTGTCAGGATTATTCCGCCTTGTGAGCTAAGCAGGGGTGGCCACGAGCCGAGCTGCCGCGGAACCAACCCACCTCCTCTCTCTCGCCTCGTGCAGGAACGCGCAAGGTGCTATCGGTATAGCGGGGCTCCCACCAGGTGGATCCGGCATATCGACGTGAACGAGAGAGGTCGTCGCTGGGGCGAGTCAGTGAGAGAGCGAAGGCGCGCGTGAGGACGGGCGGCGGGTGGGCGGGACATGCAGCACATCCCGGACCAGGCTAAGGGCATAGCCCTGGCCGTCAGCTCCTCCCTCTTCATAGGCGCCAGCTTCATCATCAAGAAGAAAGGCCTCAAAATAGCTAGCGCTACGGGCGTGCGGGCGGGTAAGCTGCACGAACTGAGCCCCCCTCCGTCGGCCGTCACTCACGTTGCGTCCGTAATAACCGTGGTCGGCGCAACCACCACCACCGCAACCCTCCCTCAAGCCGGTCGCCTGGCAACACAGCTGTAGCTTGTCTTTACCGCACGAAACACAGCAACGCTATGCAGAGGACAGAGGGACTGGGACGCAAGCGTACTCGAGAACATTAACATAAATAGGGAAGGGAAGGGAGGCGGGTCGCGTGGCTCGCCTTGGTCGTGCTTCTGGACTACGAAGGAAAGCGGTTAATGAATCTTGTATTCTTTATGGAGGCGGAGAACGTGCCTGTGCGGTTAGGTTGGGCATAGAGATTGTGTTCCGCGTGCCAGATACACTCAGTGGTTGGTGAAGGGAGGGAGGGAGGGAGGGCGAAGACCTCCTTGGCGGCGATACTGAGCACCAGACTGGCTCTGCCCTTGCCTTTGCTGGTGCGCGCGACAGGTTCGGGCGGCTATGCGTATTTGAAAGAGCCGATGTGGTGGACGGGCATGGTGACGATGATACTAGGGGAGGCAGCCAACTTTGCGGCATACGCCTTTGCGCCAGCCATCGTGGTGACGCCACTGGGTGCCCTAAGCATCATCATCAGGTGCCACCCTCCCCCAATCACATAATGCACAAACACACACATACACACACATATTCACACACGCACACGCACGCACACACACACACACACACACACACACACACACACACACATACACACACATTCATACAAAGACACACACACACACACACACACGCATACATACTCCCATATTCACTCACACAAACTCACAAACGCGCACATACTCTGTCACACATACATAAACAATCATCGCCACTGAATTTATGAAACGGACGGATCAACAGACGATTGATACCTTATAATGTGCCTCCCCCCTCCCTTTGTGCGTCCTTCTCAGCGCCATCCTGGCGCACATCATTTTGAGCGAGAAGCTCAACATGTTTGGCGTGCTGGGCTGCCTCCTCTGCATCACCGGCTCAGTCACCATCGTGCTGCACGCGCCCGCGGAGCGCCCCATCGAAAGCGTTCTCGAAGTCTGGCACCTCGCCCTGCAACCAGGTTCGCACCCCCCTCCCTTCAATCCCACCACATCCCCCCTCCACATCATGCACCTCCCCCCACCCACCCACCCACCCACCCACCCACCCACCCTTTCTCAATTGCCCATTAGCATCTTTCCTCGCCTGACATCTTATTAGCTGTCGTGTGTCGCGGCTCCGCCCCAAATGCATATTTACTTCTTTCCTGCGTCGCTGTGTATTCCAACTCTGATGCTGATGGGGAAACGGGGACGGGGGTGGCGGGTGTGTTTGCAGGGTTCTTGATGTACTTGCTAGTGTCTGTCGGAGTCATCCTGTTCCTTATTTTCTACGTCGCCCCTAAATATGGCACCACTCACATCTTTTGCTACATCGGCATCTGCTCCCTCGTCGGATCGCTCTCCGTCATGAGCTGCAAGGTGACCTCCCCCCCCCCCCCCTCCCCT